>BMAV01004601.1:19173-62050 GCA_019973955.1 Trichonephila inaurata madagascariensis | reverse complement strand
GTCACTTAGATTAGAATACATGTATAAAATTGTTTTAAGGACATTTTTTTTTTGTCAAAATGTCCTTAAAACAATTTTATACATGTATTCTAATCTAAGTGACACTAAATATCATGAAAATTATCCATTTATGCGCTTTTTGAAAATCATGGTTCTTTGAACGTAGTCGGATACCTTAATGCATTTATATTGCTCTATGTTATATTTATTTCATGTTAAAATTGTACTATTCGCAAGCAATACCGCCCTTTACGTTATAATGGCGATTCAATGAGAACTTGGTGAAATCTTGACGGTAGAGCCAAGTTGGCATCATTTTTGTCGACCAAGTTGGTGGCCAATTTGGCGACTTTGGCGATCATTTTGGCATCATTGGCGACCATGTTGGCGAGTTCGGAACCCTCTGGAATCTTCTAGAAAGTAGTGGATCTCTCCACTAGTGTCACGTTCAATGACACGAGCTGTTATATTTCTGGAAGTTTCTGCCGCGCCTATAAAGCGGAGTGCCAGCCGCATCCGGTGGGTCTGGATTAAACCAGCGAGTAGTGAGGAATGTCTTGACTAGCGATTAACTCGGCTGTGCTTGTGAATAATTTTTTATATACGTGTATTTTTAAACGTTGGTTATTGTGTTGGATTGCTGTTGAAGGTGTGAAGACCCTCGGATATTTACTCTGTGAATATTGCTGCTGAATCCTGTATTTCAAAGATTGGATTTTTGATAATAAATTCGCATCGCTCTTAAAGAACTGTTTATTTTCTTTGTGATTGTTTTTGCATAAAATCCTAGAATCCCGGATCTACGTAACAATATCTTTTGTATTTCAAAATATTTCTAAAATATTGCAATTTTTTAAATATCTTTTAAAAATGTATTTTCTTTAATTATTAAAATATCTAAGTTAATATTCTATTTATATAAAAATAACTACAGTGTAATAAGAATACACATTTAACTTTATAAATCAGCTTATAGCTACTATAATTAAAGCTATTATTTTAGAAAATAGCGTGCGTGACGTAAAAATTAATAAATATTTTTTATAGAGAATTTTCTTATTTTCATATGCTTATAATTTTTAAAATTATGATTATATTTTAAACATTTAATACTTTTCTGAAGCCCCATTCCTTTAAAAATAATGTGTAAAAGATTCGAATTATTTAATTTAAATTTAAAATAATTATAGCTGTTTGAAAATTGCTTATATTTTGAGACCCCTATGAGACCTCTTAATGTACTTCGCATTAGTTTCGATTTCATTTTATTGTTTGAGGAAAATCTTTTCAGTTCAGTTTGTTTAAAGTGAGAATGCTGAATTTTACAAAAACCAATGTTATCTTACAAAAATCGAATCTTTCTACATAGATTTGCATTTAATTTTGCTTTGAATTTAATTTTCGCTTAAAAATAATATAACCTTATCTAGTTCAACCACACACACAATCTATCTAGTAATTCTTAATTATAGTCCTCTACTTCCATGGAACAGAGGCTTAAAATTAACTTTGGTAATCCCAAATTACAAAACAAAATATTTAGATGATTTCTTAAAAGAAATTTGTTGGTACTTTCATATTTTCTAACAAAACAACTTTTCAAGGCAATTTCATTCTAGAAAAAGACCAAAATATCTCAAAACTTTTCGACATAGAAGGACGTCACAATTGTAGTCCTTCATACTTTGGCAACGGTTTCCGGTGCTTCTTTTTGGGAGAGGTAATGAAAAAAAAATTTTGAAAGCAATTAAGAAATGAAGTTTTATGAATATTTTACCACTATACAATTTTTTAATGTAGATACATGACATAAATTTAGTTTTCTTTCTCTTATATGTTTATTAATGGTAATTTATTAACAAGATAAAAGCGGCAATCTTAAGCCTATTTTTAAGTAGTTTAATTTTCTCATTTTCAAACATGGTATATATTCATTAATTTTACAGTTCCAAGTTAAATGGAAATCTAGGTATTAAATGATTATATGTCATATAAATGATCGTGATATACACAGCTATAAATGATTTAGTCCTAAAATTATAATGGATGGTAAACGAAACGCGTGGATTGATTAGTTTCTCTTTAAAATGATCGGACACTGGAATTTAAAAGAATAGCTTTATCTATACAAAAATGTAATGTTTCACGAAGGGAATTTTTTAATAATATCTAATAACATAATATTTTTAACACTAAAGACTCAGTAATCGTTAATAAATTTCGTTACAGTGACCAGACACTTAAAAAATCCGCGACTAAACATGAAATATTGCAGGACTTTGATAATTATGAGCTAAGTAGATATACTTAAAGTCTACAACAGTTCGTATATATCTAAACATAGGGTTCACTAATTTTTAATAATTTTTGCATCGACGTTTCAGTAAAATCTTAGTCCACACTTCGGCTGCAAAAAAATATGACGCCAACAGTGGTTTTGACCTCACTCCCTTCTTCAGTGAGAACTGTTTTTAGTTTGCTTTCCATCAAAATTTCTTTTGTCATGCCTTAAATTTGCATTTCTCACTAAATTTTTTTTTGTTTAGGCTTACAGTTGTGATTGGAGGGATGTTTTGAGTATTTATCTACAGATCAGATAATCAAACCTATCGTTAAGATCTGCGTACTTTGAACCTTTATCTTAGTAAAAAATAAAGTTTCTCTAATCTAAATTCTGATATTTGCAAATTGTTTTGTTTTAAATAAATTTAAAAGAAGATCATGTTTCATTATATCATCAATAAATCCCAAGTTGCTCAGTCTTGAGGCTGTCATGCATCTTCATTTAAGAAGGTTTTTGGTCTGCATATGACATTTTTAAAACAGTCAGCACATGATTCTAATTAGACCAGGGCATTTTAATTAACAATTCAAAACAGTAAACGGTTAGATATTGCATTGTATATTTATATAAAGGAATGTCAACGTATTGTTTCATGAACTTATTAAAAGTTCCTTCTTGTAAGCCAGCTGGTATCAGTATTTGTTAAACAATTTCTGATTATATTATGAAAGAAAACTGTTAGTTGCATTATGTAGAAATTTTTAAACTTATCAGTTACAGGAACCATGTTTTGATCGTTGCTTTTTTGAGTTGTTATTAACACAAATATAATAACTGATAAGTTAAATTTACAACAAACTTGATGATATAAAAAGTTTAATTATATTGATGTATAAGCAGCTTTTTGCATTTGTATTAGCAACCTGTATAAACCAGAATTTGGCATATACTTTATACGATTCCTGTAACCATAAATTACAATATATAACAAAAGGAAAAAAGAGTCAAATCAATAACTATAAAGAAAAGTGGCATATACAAGGGTAGGGCTTGAGGATTCAAATCTCTCCCATACACCAAGAATTTTTTAATTTTGTGCATAAGCATATACAGCTTTGGTTTATGTCAGTTTTTTTTTTTTTAAATGTAAACCCCTCCCATAGAAGTAGCCTTTGCATGCCACTCATAGATTAATTATTTTTGAAGGTAGTAACATTTATTTATAACATTAACAACTACTGTAAGTCAGGATTTGGTGTGTTTTCTGTGTATTGTATATTTGGCTTTATTGTTCCTACGTAATGAGAAAGTACTGAAATTTTTACAATGCTCAAACATAGATTTTTCACAATTTTGTTTCCAATTTGATTTTCTATTTAAAAGCACACAGTAACAGTTAATTGAGATACATTTACTAAGTAACATGGGGAAGTTTTTCATCTCTTAATTGATGAAAAATATTTTCATCTATCATTTGTTATTTTTATGACTATGAGCCATTTCTAATATCAAATTGAATATTTTTACAGAATAAATGGGTAAAAATATTCATATTTCACTGTAATGAAAAATTACTATAATACTGATGAATTTAAGTAACAAAAAATGGTGTCCAATCACTTTTGTAATGCTGTCTGCTTGCTTTAATTTTATAAAAAGAAATTATATTAAGTTTTGGTGTTTAAAATCAAATGTGGATTGAAAAAAAAATGTTGTGCCATTTTTCTTTCAAATTAAATTCTAGCTATAATGTTTTTCTTTAACTTTCTAAAATTAAAGTGTATAATCATTTTAAGAACCATTGCATTTATAGTTCTTTTTAATTTTATATATATATCTATTCACATTAGATGAAAACTATTACTTACTCTTATGTTGCATATTCAGATATGTCACATTTTATTTCTAATTTAATGTATATGCTTTAGAGAAGAATATCCATTGCATAACATAATCATCTGCAGATATTTGATAAGTCATGCTGATTATTTAAAAATTCAAAACCAAAACATGTTGTATGAATTTTTTGAAATTTTCAAACTTTTAACTGTAATAAAGCATTGTAGTTTTTCTGTTGTAATTTGCCCCTTAAATTCTGCTATGTGTATATATGTCTCGCTCAGCCAGTGTATTAGCTGCCCTGGATGTATACATACTTCTTTCCAAAGTACAATAAATTTTTGCTTTGCTATCAGTAGTAATTATTCTGAAGGCTTTGGTATGTAATAAAATGACCTTGACAGTGTTTGTGACGGACTTACCTTTCTTCAGAGAAATATTTTCTTATTTTTGTTCCTTTTCTTTTCTCCTCCAATACACCGCATATGCACACCCGTGTGAAAAGTAGTGGCACTAGGGAGCGAATTGCAGAACTTTTTATCAGCAGTTAAGTACTTAACCATATATATATATATATAGGTGCCGTTTACTGTCTTTCTTGCCATGTGTTCAGCTTTTCTCTAGATATCAATAGATTGTTCGTATTCCTTTTCTTTTTTCCTAAAAAAAGAATTTCTTGTGTGGTTGAACTTATAAAATCTTATCCTTTAGATATTTGAATTTTACATCAATTTTTGATGTGGAGAAAAGTATTAAAGCATTAGATTTGTCCGATTCTTGCTTCAATAAACATGTAAACATTTGGTATGAGGAAAAAATTATCACCAATGGATACAATCAACTTAGTTAAGTCAAGAGCATTAAGGGTTTTTTTTAATCATTCATTTCAAAAAAATTTCTTAATTTTTTTCTTTTACTAGTGTTTTATTAAAACGTTTTTAAAAAAGAAACAGATAATTGAGTTCTTGTTTGGATCCTAGTAGAGCCCATTCCCTTATCGCAAATTATTTTAATTGGCGATAATTGCACCATCTTGGTAACCCTACTTTGATGCACTAGAAATGGTAAATCTAACTATTTCTGGAATTTTCGCATTTTATTGGCGGGCATTTCGAATTTTGTCATTGGGCACCAGGCTGGAAGTATGGCTGTATGTGAGTGATTATACCTTAGAATTTTTTACTTTGTTGAATGCAAAATGTAAGAAAGAATTCATTGAATGGTCGAATGAAATGAAAGAGTGTTGTTTTGGATGTATTTGAATGGAGATGTCCAAAAAAGGTGTAAATGCACATGTTTGCAGAAATATAAAAAGGAATTCGAGATCTGCTGTTACACTGTACCCCCCACTTGGAAAAGATCAGCAGTAAGAAAGTAAGTGCTGTTTTTTTATTTTTTATCTTAAATATATTTGATTCATTTCTGTATTGTTTACATATATTTTCATTACGCATCCACCTTGTCCCGCTATATTCACTTGCAGCCATTGTCGTTTTTGCTTGACGCCATCTCATTCTGGCTTGGTGCTGTTTTCAGTTTGTCACCAAGGGTGTGGGCTCTCTTAGGATTTCACTGAGTTCTTTTATCTTGAGAGTTAAAGACCACTACTTATCCTCTCTGCATAATATAGGGATTTTCACAAAAAAAAATATTATTTCTCTGCATTATATTTAACCCTTAAATTTGTCATGAATATAAAAATCAAACTATCACTATATTTAAATTCTGTGGTCCCTTAGCTATACTTTTCTAACTGTGCAGAAATATTTCTAATATCAAAACCGAATATTTGTTATAATTTGATAAATTATATACTCTGAACAATTTCGGCATTATATGATGAATTTAGTTAGGTTCTTATTGCAATATCATAAATTGCTTCACTTTTCATTTCAAGGAATTTTTATCCAGATAAGTTCTTTTATCGTAATAAACATCGATGCTAATGAAGTCATATAATTCTCCATTTTAGTAAAATGACCTATCATGTTTAGCAGTAAAGTAACTGAGCTATTTTCTTTTAGTTAACATTTTTATTTTTACCCCATCATGTTTTGAGATTTTGTTCTATATTTGTGACTTTTTTATCACTTGTGATTTTATTTATAAGATTAATTTGTTGCATATATGTGATAACTAACAGAACTCTGTTTAGTACAATATACTGAAATTAAAATAATGAAATTTGTCTGAAAAGAGGGAGATTATTATGATAGAATTATCATGTGGTTTTACTCCGCCAAAAATTATTTTATTAGTTCTTAAAAGTTCTTCATCAGAACCTTTTTCACGAAGAAAAATTCTGTAAACTGAAACAGTATTATGATAAGTTCAGAATCAGTAAAAAAGTGCTTATGTTGTTTCGTAAAGTTATATGCTGTGCAATATTTTGGAAATGAACCACACACAAGGTTATCAAATTTCTTAGTTTCCCAGGTCATGTTGGAAAAATATAAAGTATTTTAGATCATGCAAAAAATACACTTGAAACACCTAAAGCAAGTAAGCAAAAAAGTTCAATGTATAGATTAACATATTTAAGTAATTTAAAACAGGGCTTTGGACAGTAATTTTTTTTGTTTTGGTTCAACCATGAAAAAAATATATCGATTTGGCTCCGGTTTTCAGTTTAGTTCTGAATGAATAATTTCATTTTATGTTTAATCTTATTTGTACTAATAATATAATTCTATCATCAACACAAAAATGTAGTTCTATCAAAATTTAGAAGAGCTTATTCTTTTGTTAATTGGTACACTATGTGAGTTGATACTGTTAACCAGCATGTACGCTACAAGCAGTGAACAAAGAATGACAAGCATAGATATTGTTATCCATTATCAAAATCGCATTTGGCAGCTAGATTCATGATTATGTGTGCACTTGCCACTCACATTGTGCACTTGTCCTTGCAATAATTATGTAAAAAATATGTTTATCTATTTCTGTAACATATGAAAATTGCTGAAAATAAATAAAGCAATATTTTTTTCGGTTTTTGTTCCTACCAAAATTGAAGGAGAGGGGGCATTTCAGTTCCGGTTCAAAGCCCTGATTTAAACCACATTTTGTTTGGTCTGACCTGCTATGGGATGACCTTTCTTAATGATAAGATTAGACAGAACAACATGAAATCGGAAAATTTGTTTGACATTATTTTTAAGATATTAATACTTTGATATATATTGGGTTCAATGGAAGGTAATTACAATTCTTAGATATTTTAGCAACAGTATTAATTTTGGGTGCTTCATTTTTGGAAAAAGCTGACAAATGTGCTTCCTAATAGTGATGACATATAAAAGTGATGTGTATGATATGAAGGATGTTTTACTCTTCAAAGAGAGTCTCTTAGAAAATCCAGTAAAAAGATGGTATGAAATTTTTCTTTAAGTTAAATGTCATATTGTATACATTCCATTTGAATATTGACATGTAGTAATGTGAATAAATTCTTATGAAATAAAATTCTTTGGTAAGTATTTCAAAAAAATTCAATGATTTTTCAAGATATTTATTAAAAAAATTTCACCTTCCTGTTAAGATTTTTTACTAGCCACTGACCCGTATGACATGTTTAAACATATAAAATTATTTGTTTTAATTTAAGATGGCCTTAATGTTTCAGTTTTATTTAGAATATGTAT
Source organism: Trichonephila inaurata madagascariensis (assembly GCA_019973955.1). Taxonomy (NCBI): domain Eukaryota; kingdom Metazoa; phylum Arthropoda; class Arachnida; order Araneae; family Nephilidae; genus Trichonephila; species Trichonephila inaurata. The sequence continues at coordinate 54,280 of BMAV01004601.1, read as the reverse complement.
TAATAACAGGAAGAGTGTGCATATTTAGATGGTGTGGTGTAAAGATGGAAATACACAAGTAAAGTTTGGTATGCTGTAACAATGAAGGATGAATGTGTACACCTTGAAGTAATTGTTTTAAAATTCATTTTTAAGTTTAAAAAAATGTTTATAATTCAAGGTTGAGGTAATTTTCGGTAGACATAGATGCCTATCACTCAGAATGTTGCAGGTTTAGAAGTGTTAGCATCTGAGATAGGTAGCAGGTTTAGAAGCATCTGAGAGATCCATGTTTATTTGGAAGATTGGCTTTTTCCTGAATGTGTTAAGCAAACAGCTGATTTTCGCAAATTTTTAAAAATACTGCTAAAAGTCTTATATGTATATATATTTTTTAAATTGTTCTAGTAAGAAATTTATTGTTCTTAATGACTCAATATTCATCTGGACAACTTTTGTGCACCTTTTTCAAAAAAAATTCTCTTGGTGGAATTTACAAGTGTTTTTTCTCTATCTCTCTCTGTTTCTTCCCATATTCAAAGGAAAAAAACAATGCTTCACTGTGCATAAGTCTGTCTTTGCTTTTGACTTGGCATTTTTTGGAGATTACTCAAAATTTGAAAAATAATAAAATAAATCTTTTTAATGGAAAATTTGCTACTAAAATGATTTTTTAATGTGATTCTGAATACTGTGTTATTCATTAAATTGTTATATGTTTTTTTAAATTTATTTTTAAAGAGCTGCTTATTTTGTGTGGCTGCACATATGAATGCAATGTAATAGAAAAGGCTGAGCTTTCAAAAGAATAGTGAAATACATTGAGTGAAAAATTTATGAAAGAAGGTAAACTTTCAGTCCATATATTTATTGAATTATAAGAACATTGAATTATTAGCTAGAAGTAAAGGGTATATACATCAGTGTTATTGCAACTAGTTTGATGTATAACAACTTTTTTTTTTCTGCAGTAAATAAATAAGTGTAATGTTAGATTGCTTGACCAAGTGTGGCAAGTTATGGAAGATTTGGCTACTGTGCTAAAAATAACGAATTTTGCTTACTTATAATACTTAAGTAAGAAGAAAGATATCACACACACACAAATTTGCATTATTACAAATAAGTTAATGAACTAAAATAAATTGATTGGTAATACTTTTTTTTTTTTTAATATATGAAAAGATAGAAAGGTTTTAAAAGTAAAGAGATTAAAATGTATAGATTATGAATCTCAAATACTAAATCACTGGGATATGAATTCAGTTGTGATAGATTGCTATAAAAAGAATGTTTAATGAAATGGAAAATTTAATTTATGAACAAAATTGTAATCAATCTGTAAAATTATTGCATTTCTAAAAAAAACTTGTTATTGTCCCATTTTGTATTAACGCTTTGAAGTTTTTTAATTAAGTAATATAAATATGCCCTTATGTTCTTGTATTTTTTAGATTGATATCAAAAATCATCTAATCACAGTTCTGTTTTATGTATCTTAAAATCTTAAAACTCATCTTAAAAGAGCATTGTTTTTATGTCTTATCTTTTTTTAAAATCTTTATTTAAACTCCTCTTAAAAGATGATTAAATCTTTTTTGCATTTAGTTGTTTTTAATTTAATAATACAATTTTATTTGTCTTTCAAATACAAGAAGTAAGTGCTTTAAAAGTTATCCAAACATCTTTCACATCAGCAGTATTAGCAGAAATATTCTATTATATTATTTATATTTATTGTATATAAGCCTATAAAATTTTTCCTTGGTGTTCATTTACATGCATTACATTGAAGAATGTAGGAATCTTTTTTATTTGTCTGTAATAAGTTTTTATAATAATAATTAGTGTTTATGCTCATTTACAAGATAAAAATATTTTTTAGAAGTAGTTAAAATATAATATTAAATATTATAAATTTTGTATTTAAATGTTTACTTTAAAATATGTCTTATAGAATTATTGTTTTGAGTGTATTTTTCATCTGAGAAAAGTACTTATGAATTTTGTTAGGAATTGATTCTTTTTTTAAATGAATTAGCTTTAACAGAGGATTATAACTCACCTGCATTTCTAATTCATTTTGTAAAAACTTAAAATATGCATTATTGTTTTTGATATTTATTACAAGTAATCTAAATTTTTTAATTCAGTGTATGATTTTTCTCTCTTAGCAAACCTTGAAGAAGGAACTCAATCCTATTTAACAAAAACATGCCTGGATTATTAAGAGAAGTAAGTAGTATGATTTTTTCATTAAAAAAAAAAAAAATGTAATTTTACAATATTTGTAAAACATTTTCATTTGAATGAATTTTCAGGTATTTATTTATTTATTTAGCTGATTGTTGTCATAAACTTGTTTAAATATACTTGAAATAAAAATTTATAGGAAATTTATTTTAACTAAAAAATGACAGTAACAAGAATGTTTTATCAAAATGCTAGAAAAATACATTTGGTTTACTGCTGTGCTTGATAATTTTTTAATAGATCATAAATGTATCGTTTTATTTTGAAAGTAATAAACTAATTATTTCTTAATTTTTCTTTAAAGTTTCAATACTTGTTATTTATTTCATTATAGAATTTATTTTAAAATAAAATGTATCTTATGAATTTTTATTTCAATATCATATATATTCAGATACCATTTATATTTGAACACTAAATGAATCTGTTCAAATTACATGTATCATTTGTGTGTAGAAACATATAGTTATATAAAATGAAGAAATTAAATTCTTATTAAAAACTTGAGAATGGAATCTTGGAAATATTTTGAAGAGTGAAAAAAAAATCATTTTCAAGAATACAAAATCTCAACTGAGTTTCTTAGAGGTATAAACATACTCATACAAATACACCTTGAGTTAATTATCCAACATTCCAGCAACACAATCCTCTCTGATTTTATTGTACAATTCCTGATAGTATGAGGGCTGTTTTTTAAGTAAGATCCATTTGTATTTTAAAAAATAACGACAATATTTTGTTTAAAAAAAACCTTTATTTTAGGATTGTACATACTTTTGCCTATTTTTCTACATAATTGCTGAGTTTATTGTTGCATTTTTCATACTTTAGAATTAAGTTTTGAAAATCCTCTTCAAAGAAGTCTGCCGCCTGGTTGGACAGCGAAGTTCACACTGTGAGTAGTCTGTGTACCCACCGAGAACACAATTTCTTAAAGATTAGGTCCTTAGTCACAATTTTGTACACCACCGACCGAGAAACATCGGGAAATTCCAATGAAAGAGTGGCTATCGTGAATCTCCTGTCCTCACGAATTTTGTTTCAACAGCTTGCATCAAATCATCAGTTAATACAGAGGGCCGGCCTGAGCGTTTTTTCGTCATGGACGTTTGTTCTCCCATCTTTAAACTTCCTGACTCATTTTTGAACTTTGCTGTCACTCATTCCTTCTGTGCCATAAACTTCTGTTATCTGGCAATGAATGTCTGCAACCAACATGCTTCTTGCAGTCAAAAAACAGATAACAGACCATATCTCACACTAGGAGGCCAATTCAATCACCTTAAACATTTTAAAGATGCACAGCAAATCTTACATGACTGCTACAGAGCTGGAAATGATGCATGTGTGTTCACAAAGGATGCTGGTCTGTGACGCAGATACTCATTGCAGCACACACGCGAACTTGGGAAATACATGTGCCAACGGACCTTACTTTAAAAATAGCCCTCATATATAAGTATTATAAATCCTACCTGACACATTGTCTTCATTACTTGATGTCATTCAAAATTATGGACTATTACCTATAGCCCTGATGTTTCTTTGTCATATGATGTTAATAAAACTTGACTTTTCCAAGAAACCTAAAGCAAAAACTCTACATATGAATTTCATGAAAATTGGGAAAGGGCATAATGAGATTGTTGGAATTTTATGTAATGCACAGGCACGTACAAGTGTCATAATTATTTCTATAATTATCCTACGTGAAAATGATAGGTAAACCAAATCATTCCTGATTCTAAGTGTGATAAAAAAAAAAGGCAAACCCGATAAGAAATTAACCTTTAAAGGATTGATGATCGATTTATCTATTGAAAGGGACAATGTCTTGAAGGACAGGAGTGGAAGAAAAATATTTCAATGATTTCCTTCTCCACTTCACAGTTTTTGGATCACCATACAACCCTTCTGAACTCATCAATGTGAATTATTTGATTCAACCTTTCTTGCTTTCAGAAGGGAGGATGGGGGTTCCTTCCTTTATGCTTATCAATAAATCTCTCTCTTTTACCGCCCCCCCCCCCACACACACACTCTTTTCGTAACGCTAATACACCTACTTCCTTTTTGTCGTAATCCCTCTTCCCACAGAGTTGCTTTACACTATTGTGTGTTTCTTTAGAAAGTGCACCAGCATAAAAAACACACAGTTGCTCTTCACTTAGTAATGGTAGTATTCGATTATGGAGTTACATTCATTTTATGTTCATAATTTTTTCAAAGAGGTCAGTGTAACCATCATTATTGGAGGAGTTTGTAATGGGGCACTGGGATGGTACTTCACACATTTCTTTGTATAAAATAAGTAATCTTCTTTCATTTTACTATTGATGCAATCATCAACCATCAATTTTCTCTTATGTTTATAGCCCCTAGATTTAAAATCCCCAACTTTGATCATTGGAATTCATTAAATTTTGCAAATTTTTGGCTGTGGATCTACCTCAAAGATATGGTCTTATGTCGTCCTATCACATTTCTCCCTGCCCTTAAAAATTGCATAGAATCCAATGCTTTAAACAATTGAAGAGACAATGTGATATTTTTAGATAATATATAATGGCTGACATAGTATTGAACATAATTTTTCTATATGAAGCTGATAATTTAGTAATTATTTGTTATGTTCTGTATAAAGTTATTATTTGCTACGTAATAGTGGTGTTTTAAACTTTCTTTTGGCATAAAAATCCTATACTCTAATGCCATTTTCCAATTTAATGAAATTCATCTGTAGTTTTTGTTGTAAACTGCTCGCAGAAGTCAAGTTTGATTTAGAGTATCCCATATTTAATTTAAATATGGCTTCAATTTTTGGTTAATTTTAATTTGGATAATCTCTTTAATTAATTGCCTATTTCTCATTGCTGTGAAATAAAATGTACAGATTTGTTTTAAATGGAACCTAATCTTGCTTTTAGTTGCTGTTCTCAATCTATTTTTAACAGTTATTAAAAAAAAGAAGAAATCTTGATATTCATTTCATAACTTATTACTTAATATCAATGTTTAATGTTTGAAGGATATTAAAATATGGTGCTAATGTATCTCATTATGTTTATGAACATTTTGAAGAATGAAAAACACAATTAAAAAGTATCAAAACATCTGTAGAGCTACTGAAGTAATAAATTTATCTTTCTAAGAATTTTCTAAAAATTCTTAAGACAGATGGGTTTGTGTGTGTGTGCTTGCACGCTTATCTGACCTCATTTGAAAATTGGCTTGATTTTCAATTTTTATAAAATTTTGCTTTGAAGTTTCCAAGCTATCTAATGTCTAAATTGAGACTTCCTTTTTTGATTTTCCTAAATAACTCTGGAAACTAATTATTAAATTTGGAACATCTGTTATTTTTAGCTCTGGGCATTCTACATGATTGTGTAAAATGATTGAAAGAGATTTTTTCTTAGAAAATTAGAGTTAAATTAATTAATCCTTAGACATGCTGATTTCTTTCTTTTTAAGGTATTAACAATGATATAAATTTTATCTAGCTGTAATAAACTTCTCAATTATTATTAAGATTTTTTTAAACTTATAAATAGATATTTGAATAAAAATAATTGTAGAGTATATTGTTTTCTTTTATTAATAAAAAAAAAATTTTTTTTTTTGAATGGGTAAGCTATTTTTGCTTTGTTTACAGGAATGAAACTTCAATTTCTTATTTGAAAATATATTTATTTTCCTTATTTTTAAGTTATTTTGATTAATTAAATATGAAAAAAAAATTATTATTTTAAATTTAGAACTGCCTATTTTCATTATCAAATATAACAATATGCTTGATTTTTTTATTGAATTAAAAAATACATATCTAAAGGAAAAAAGGATTTTGGTAATTATATTTAAATAAAAAAAGACCTCTTAGAGAATAAGGATCATTTACTGAAAAATAATGAAAAAGTCATTTACTATTTACATTACATTTTTTTAACATCTCATACTTTGCTTTTTCTTATTCCTTATATTAAATTACTTTTTCAATGTTGTAAAAAATAATTATTTTCCATTAAATATTTTTGGTTTTTTAAATTGTGAACATGTTTTTCTACCCAAAAAACAAAAAGAGTGATAAATAAAGTTTTTCTTGTTTAAAAAATATTCATATTGTTTTTCTTTTGAAAATTTTTATATTTGATGTAAAAAATACTAACAATAAATTGTGAAGCAAAATGTTTCAAAATTTAGATAAGGGAAATGATAAAATATTTTTTTTTTTTGTTATTTTTGTTGAAGTAATTTTACAAATCATTGATGCAAACACATTACTTTCCCCGATTATATTTTTAACTCTCCCTTGCGTTGAATTACTTATAGTTTTTCAATACTAAAAAAAAAACTTATTTTGTTATTTAAATTTATTATAAATTTCTGCTCAAATATAATTATCCATTATCTTAAGGATCCATATTTATTTATAAATTACCAATTTGCCTTGAAATTTTTTCCTGGGAAAAAAATTTTTTTTTACATATTTTCCATGCTTCTGTATAGTGCATTATAACTCATTCTGTGACTAACAGATAAATTATAAATCATTTTGATACAAAGTGAATTAAATTTTTTAAACTTTTATTTATTTATTTGCTTTTTCAAAAAAATAAAAATATCATTTTGTGTTATCTGACTTCAAAATCATGTATTACATTGTACAGTTGTTTTTTCTAGCCAACTAAAGTCATTTGAATCTTAAAAATAATAATTATGTTAAAATTCAAAATCAATACCGATATGGTAATTTTTAAAATCTTATAACTTTGTAATAACTTTTTTTATCTCACATCTGTACAAAATGATGATTTCTATACATTACTGATGATATTGTAAAATTTTTATTTTTAATAAATACCTTTTTTATATATATACAGAGTTCTTCTAGAGAGCCCTTTGAAGTAGAAGTTTATGCAAGTCGAATTTTGACATACTTTAGTGATACCAATAAAAATGTTATTTCATTTGGCGAATTTTGTGAAGGCAAAGAACATTGGGAAACCTGTCGATATTTCTTTGCTTCTCTACATTTGGTATGCTGTGCTTATGTTTTCTCACTTTCTGTCTTATTTCAGTGTAAAAACATAATATTAATGATTGTGTTAACTGTTTCAATATTAACATAAGTTTATCAAGTAAGTAAAAATGGTTAGAAAAATAATGTTATATATATTTTATTAAAAGACCAATACATTTGTATGTAATATATTACAGGGAATTCAGATTAGGTATATCTATTTGTTTTTCGATAAAATGTGTTATTTTTTTATTCTAATATTCGAACAATGTGAGTAATTTTTTCTCATCAAACAAATTTTTAATTCTTTTACTGGGTACAGAAATATATAATGTAAATGTTTAATAACAATCTTTTTACATGCTATAATGCTACATCAAAAACAAATTCCATTATTTACAAAAAGAGAAATGTGCTAAAAGCGTAACAATTTTCCTAAATAACTATTTCATAAAAGTAACTGTAAATTAAAAACAATAAAATTATTACTTTAGAAATTAATTTTAAAAGGGGCATAATCAATTTTGATAATATGTGCAAAGTACTTTATAACTATATATATTTGCAAAAGTATGTAACTTTGATAGAAATATGAACAGAAGATAAAAACTGTTAGGACTTTAAAGAAGTTATTATAAACTTTAATAACTACATTCATCTTGCACACATATATATAGTATTCTCACATATTTGAAAAAATTTAAAGTTCACTCTAAAAATGAAGTATAATGAATTTTTACTGTCTTGACAGTATTCATAATTTTTTTCTAAAATGATACATAAACTCAAAAAAATGTAAATGCTTGCCTTTTAAAGTATTGGATATGCATCAGAATATGTAATTTAATAATCATCAGTATGCATTTAAAACTAAATTAAATAATTGATCTAATTTATAAACTTAAACATTTAATACAAATATATTATTTTGTAAAATATTAATGTTTGAAAACTAAATATTAATTAGCTTCCTTGATATATGTATATTATAGTTATGAAAGATCAAATTCTGGTTTTATTTTTGCAATCTAAAAAATTTCAATTATGATATTGTATCAATTATCATAAATAACTTGGAGAAATTTCTACTTCAAGAATGTTTTAACTCATGGGTCCTTTTTATTTAATGATAATAAATAGGTAAGCTTTTTGAAAAACTTTAAAATCTGAAAGCACTTTACCACAATGAAATTAATCTTATTAATTTGCATATGAGCATTAAAACATTTAATATTTAAATAATTATAAATATGTGAACACGTATTTGTATGTTATATAAAAGCTATATCTTTTTGAATGTAAAAAGTATATTGAAGGTTTTAGTTATTTGTTGAATGTTCTCAAAATATCTTATTTATGATTTTTATACTGCAAAATTCTAATACAATTAAAATAATTTGTTGAAATATAAGGACAAAAATATGAAATAAGAGCAGCTGTGGCAAACCATTTTTTTGTAGTAAACTAGCTTTTAACAGTGGCTTTGCTCACATTGATGTCTTTAAATAGTTGCCAAAGTCATTATCATTAGAAAATAAAATATGATAATTTCTTTATTGCTTGGCTGGAACCATAAATATTTAAAAATTCAGTAACTTAAACTATTAATACTTTAAAAAGTTGAAAGTATCTGTATTTAACATATAATTCCTCTTTAAAAGAGCTCAAAACAGAATATTATTCTAAGATGCTACTGTATATCTATAGTATATTATATTAATATGTTCTTCCGTCAGTTGCAAATATGTGAAGATTTTGGGCATTGGACACACATGAACAGGCTAGATATAGTTGGCCATGGGAAAAGCCTGGCTTTTCCAAATCACCCCTGCTACCTGCAATATTTGCCCTTGCACTTTGTTAATAGCAACGGTAAAACTGACTTTGATTGAAAATTGAACTCGCTTGAATTAAAACAGTAGGTCAGTGGGGATAATTGGATTTTGAGGTAGGATAACACTTTCCCCTTTCATGACACCTGTTAAAATCGGAGCACCAAGTATATTCTGCACCTATTTTGTGATCCGAAGCCTCATTCCATTACATAGTCGAGGAGCCTCGAGATTTTGCATAAGCAAAATGTACATTTTGTTTTAATTGGAAGTTTATGTGAGGGTACATCTGAAAGTTCAAGCAAATTTAAGAACTCCGTAGGATATGAAGTACTTTGTTCTGTATCCATAATTGTATTCATTGATAAATATTCCTTCATTTCCCCCTGCACGTCATTTAAATTTTCAGTGTTGATTTTATTGACAATGTCATTGTTAGGCACTAATATTGATCTTGAACCCTTTATTACAGTTGTGCAAATTTGTTGCAAGCCTGGGTAAATTTGAGCAATAAGATCTACATCATTTTTTACTAAATTACAAAATTCTCTGGAAAGTAAAATATAACCTTCAACATTTGTATCTAAACATCCATCACCGATTTTCAATTGCATTTCTGTATAATGTTCCAAATTTATGTCGTTATGAAGATGTACTCTCATATTCGTTTTCAGACTGAATTTTTCAACTTTCGCCCATAAGCTTGATGATTTAATGCAGACTCTGGAGTGTTTGTCAGAAATCACCAGCCAATAAAACTACCATTCCTCCCATATTATCTGTACTATCTCGTAAATCCTGAAAAGTCTGATTTGATGCTTCTGTAGCTTTCTTCTTATGAAACTTTGTACTTAGAAACTTAGATTGTTGAAGCATCCTGCCTAAAGAGCTGTTTTTGCTGAAATTGAAAATGGGTGAATCTTCATGTGCAGTACGATCGCCCTTCATTGGTGTGGTAGGTATACCAGAAAAAGAGCCACAGCAATGCTATCTTTTGGTTTTTCTGACTGACATTAATAATAAGGTTTGCAAAAACGTTTTTCTGGCTCCTCCAAGGGCTTCGAGAAAAAGAGTGCACCACTACCAGATTCTATTTTACGTAAAACTTGATGGAAATCATGACTGTTCTAGAGTTAATTGAGGAATTAATTCTGTTACTTGATGTTGCAATTCTAGGAAATCATAACCTCATTTTCGAGCAGTTTCATTATTGAAGTCATTTTCGTCAACTCGTCATGGACTAATCATTCCAAAATCATGTAGTTTCTTCCCAACCATTGTGAAAGGCATATCTGCATGTACTTGCTGTAGTCGTCGCAAAATATCTTCCATCATGTACTCTTTGTACTTATTCCAAAGGGTTTGAGGATTAGAAAGACCGCAAGATGATTTAAGTATTGCGTAAAGTTCCCTAATTTTATTCGGCTATTGGCATTGAATGCCTTCCTGCATAGTAATATCTAGTATATCTTCATAGAATACCTCCATATAAAATATTTAGGTTTAGTATAAGTAAAAAATTTTGTGCAAAATAAGGCCTTATATTGGAATAAGATAAATTCAAAGTATTAAATATTCGATAAATTAAAATTTTTTATGAAACTGTCATTTAATATTCTCATAGTGTTTTCAATATCACACAGTTTTCTAAAACTTAATGTTGTTTCTCTCTAAAAAGTGGAGGAAAAATTGCATTAAAATTTCTGGGATTGACGGAATAGAGAATTTCTAGGCCAACTTGATGATATTTCTCAAAGTTTGAGTTTGACATTTAATAAACGTAACATAATAAATGTTTGATTATTAAAAAATTGCATTTTGTAAAGTTGTTAAATTACACTGTTTCAGTTATTTGTTATAAATGAGAGAAAATTTTTATTAAATTTTCCAAATAATGCATAATCTTCCGCCAACTTGACAGGGAGTAAGCAACGCCCCATGGTTTTACCTGTGTAGTTCCTTTTTCTGTAGGAATACAAGATAAAATATATCCTACGTTACTCACTAATAATATAGCCTTCTGTTGGTGATAGAATTTTTAAAATTGGTCCAGCTGTTTCAGAGATTAGCCAGAACAAACAGACTGACAAAAATTTTAAAAATTGATTTTTTGATATAAGAACCGTATATTCTTTAAAATGTATTTAGTAAAAAGCTGTATATTTGAAATTACACACAGGCACTTCAGTTTTATTTATTTGTTCAGATCACTTTTCCCCTAGTTATATGTCCTGCCTTGTTGTTATATATGATGTTTGTAAAGAAGGATGTAAAATACATTTATATGTTTACAACATGATTATTATTAGATGCCTCTACCCATCAATGGTTAGGTAAGAAAAAATGTGTGCAAGAATGTATTCTAATATGTTGAAAATATTTTACTATCCTACAATCTATTAAGTATCTGATTTAAAATTAGCTTCACAATCAACTTTTTAATTGTTCCTAAAATAGAGTATTATTGAAATAAATAATTTAAAAATATTGTATAAATACTCATTTACAGTTGTAATGAGCTTATGAAACCAAAACTGTTGTTAGTAGTTAAATATTGAAAATATATATTTTATATCTCACCTTGCTCCCTTCCCCAATTGTATTTTTATTAATGGAAGTTTTTGTTCTATTTTTAGTTTCTGAGACTCTTAATTCTAAGATTTCTTTTTCTAAACACCAATTATCTGATTTTAATTAATTCTTTTTCAAAACATTTATTGAACTGAAATCCAACATTTATTTTAGACAAATTCATTTTCCTCAGCCTGATTTGGGAATTTACAATGTTGAACAAAAAAGAAAAGTGTCATGTTACAGTATTACTTATTTACTACTAGTACCTTATGGAATATGTCACAACACAACATGTTTTGTACAATCTAAATTTATATGTATAAGGAATATATGTATTATGTTTTTGAGCAACAGTGTAAAGAACATGCAAAACTGTGAAGTTTATTTTTCAGATTTATGTAATGATAAATTCTGCTATTTTGCATCTTGTGCACTTTTAATTTTTTTCTCTGTTCAACTAATTTTAAGTTCACTCTTAATACTTCTATTTTTTTTAACCATGCATATTTACCATGTATATCATTGGTATTTATGTACTGAATATATTTTTGAAAATACTTATTAGGAATAACTTTTTCTTGTATAATATGCTTTGTTTCACACAAATAAAGATTATTTAAGGAAGTGCTATAAATGTATTTTTGTGTGGTTTAATTTAAACAACTGAAATCCACACTGTATTATGTTTAATTTAGTGATAAACTATTTTTTATTGCTCTTTTTCATGAATACTTAGTAATGCGATGCTATTGTCATGAATTGTTTATTTGTAGTTTTTTGTTGCAATACAATGCAAACTTCAATTTTTTTTTCTAAAATTCTTGAATTCATAACCAATTGAGAATGTTGTTTTCTTACTCTATAAACCATCTTTCTCTTTTTTTTCAAAACTAGCAGAAATGCAACTTATCTGATTCATAAAATAATTATAAAAGCTGAATTGATGTTAACTTGGCATTTGGAATGTGGAATGGCTTCATTGAATAAGTACTTTCAATTTGATATCACTGCTATGGATCCATAATTTTCTAACATCTAAATAACTTCAAATTAAGTGGAGAAATAACCCTTCATTGAATTATTTTTTGTAATATATTTCAAGGCAGTATTATAACTAATATAAGTGAATGGTTTTCTTTTTGGAACATCAAGAGACTGATTAGTTTATGATTTATTATGTTTTGGTATCATCAATCTTTTAACATAATGGGTTGAAAATGGTAAAATCATAGAAAGGGTCAATGTATGAATGTTGGAAATTCACTTTATTTCTAGAAATTAATAGGATAAACAAAATAATCAACTTATATCCAGATTTTGTGCTGAGTCAATTCCCAATTTCATGCCAATCTACCATCTAATATGTTGGAATATGTTTTCTGAATGAAATCAAAATATTGGTATGGCATATAAAACATTATTTTCAGAGAGCCATTAAATTCATTTTAATATTCAGCAATAACATATGCATTTTTTTTGTGGTTCTTGCATTCCATACAATTGATATAATTGGCTTAATTTTTTTTAATACTTTAAAACTATAGTCTGAATTATAATGGATTGTAACATTGTGCAACTACAGTAGACACACAAGATGATGTTTTTAAAATTGATTAAAGAGGAAGTTCACTCAGTTAAATTATGAATTCTAAATAAGTTTTTTAGAAATTAAATATGAGATGGAAGTTTTTCTGCAATACATCTCAATAGCACTGGAAAGTTAAATTTAAAAATGGGGAAGATGAAATGAGTATCGCCAATTTATTTTAACAATTTGAATGTTAACAGTGAAAAAGTAGTGTGAATTCCAGGACTTATGCATCTCACAAATACACTGTGTATAATAAACATTGATAGATTCCTTTTTCAAGGCCAATTACAAAGAAAAAAAATAGCATTTTTCAATTTGAAATTTATGGTTTCATTGTGAAACCAGTGAACAGTAACGGTCCATTTTTCCTACTCAAACTGACCAATCCAAAAAAATATTCAGAATAAAAATCTCATATTTTATGCCCATAAAACTTTTATATTTTAACAAAATTAATTTTAAAAGTTTTTAATTATTTTTTTAAAATTTTTCTACATTTTTAAAATTTTTAATACAAATTTGTACTTAAAACTACATATATTTTACATTGCATACCTAAAATTATTTATATTTATAAATAAAAAATTGCTAATACATGTACATTTTTCATCCATAACTATAAAGACAGAATTTTTAAATCTATTATGTACACACAGGGTCGCATTTAAGCATATGCAACATGTGCAGCTCAACAGAGTGGCAGAATTTTACTGTGCTGATAAATATATTTAAATATAAAAATTCCTCACTATAATTTTAAAGTAAATAAATATTTTGCTAAACGTTCAATAAACAAATAGTGCTTCAGAAAGTCAGCTGCTGAGAGAATTTTTGCTTTAGAACAAGTGCCAAGAGACCCTCTTACTTGTGTTTGGTTTCGCAGTGAAACCATAAATTTTAATTTCATCTTTCTTCTCTTCTGTTTACTTATCAAAATGGTAGAAAGTTGTAATTAATAACTAGAAAGATTCATAGTAAGATCGCGTACTATAATTTAAAATAAATATTTAAACTATATAATTTAAAAAACAAAAATAACTATTTTTAGAGCTAATGGAATTTACATAAGTTAAAGTGACATCAATATTTTTCTATTTAAGAGGTCTCAATCCTTAAATAAGCCATTGTGCTGTCATTTATTGCTAGGGAAAAAAAACAAAAATTCAAAAACAGCTGTTATTGGGATAAAAAGTTTTAAATTTGATTTTTTAAAAAATGTTTAATGTGGTGTTTCGGTGTGAAACCAAGGAATGTCAAGGGTTAAATCATTAATTTCCTAATACTATTTCTTCTAAATATTTACACTGATACTTCATTTTTGCTGTTATTTTTTATTATAAAATCCATAATACAAGAATCAACTTCCTTTCTACACTAAACATTATTGACTAATTTTTTAAGAAATTAGTTTGTGTAAAATATTGTGGGATGAGGCTCGTGTTCTCATTCTCTCTCTTTTACTATTTAATAGTTTTGTTAAGGGTATAAATTGCCTGATTACTTTGTTTCACGGTATTCTTTGCTATTATTAGTGTTGTTCTCTCGATTAATGTATGCTATAATTTATATTAAGAAAATTTCAATTTTTTTAGTAAGCGAATAAAAAAGAAATTGTTAATTTTGGTATTTATTTAAACATCTTAATACTCTTTCACTTATATATAAAACAAGAAATTTAACTTCAATAAGGCATATTCATGTTATATTTTATATGTGGAAAAAATACAATAAGTTCTTGTGAAAAATTCTTCACATCTTTGTAATATTAGGCATGCTTGCATAATACTTAAATGACATTCTAAAAGCAATAACATCATTAATCTAATCAGTATGAAAATGAAGAATTAGATTTTTATTATCAAATTTGAAAGATCATGGAGATTTAAAAATACTAATCTTAGTGAAGTATATACATGTTTGTGTGAATTATTTTTTTCAATAGTTATTTGAAATCAGTGATTTATATAATGACTTCATAAATTTTGTCTTTAATATTGTGTTTTTATTCATATGTTATAATTACATTTAATTCTTTAATTTCAGGCAGCTACCGATAAAGTAACCATAGCTACAATCAGAAAGGATGATGGTACTGATCTTTTATTGTTAACACTTCTCACAAAAGACTAATTTGATCTGCGGCTACCTGAAAAGTTTTAAGTTTCCATTTGATAAATTTCTGTTCCTGTAAATATGTATTTATTTTTTCCAGATCTTTGTAATTTTTGCAGTAAATGAATTTAAAATTATTTTTAGAAATTACTGTGGTGATTTTTTAATATGGTAGTTAAAAAAGAATACTTTTCCCTTCATAAATATAATGTAGAGAAGAGATCCAGAAAATGTTCTAAAACTTTTAATTATATATATAAGTTGGCATTGCATTAATAGAAGTAAAATAAACTTCTAGTTATTTCTGTTAGGTCTCTATAAACCAGCGACTTCAATTTTTCTTTTTCTTTTCTCTTCATTATAGTTATTATTTTCATACTTCTTTTCTAGTATAATTTTATGTCTTTTCATAAAAATTATTGAAAAGGTAGAATATGCAATTTATTATTTGGTAAGACTTTCAATGTAATTAACATTCCTAAAAATATGTATTATTGTTATATTCAATGTTCAAATTTTATTATATTATGTTTGATGAAATATATATGGATTGTGTAAATTAAATTAAAAAGAGTTTTTTTTTGTTAAGTATTTTATATATGTATAATTATTTGTTTTCTGAAACTAAAATTTTGATTCTATTTCTTCCCCCTTCATATGAATTGGTGCTATTCATTTTATTACGAAACACAAGACATTCGGTGTCTTATCTTATAATTCGGTTATTATTTCTTTTATAAATGTTGTGTCATTTTGTTTTATATTTTCTCATACCTAAACTATGCACTGCCATCTGTTAATAATGCATTTCATGTATTAAATATCTTTTGTAGTTCTATAAGAGTAAGTAGTATTATATGAATATGTTGCTAATAAAATAAAAATTGAGGTTCTGTTATGTGGCTTTTCCCCTATCCTGTATGTTGTTGGAAAAAAATATTAATAAATTGGGAATTAGCCAGAAATTCAGAAATCTTTAGATTTTTAAATGTTTCACATTTAATTTTTGTTATTAATGCAGCTGTAAGAATAACTTATTATGCTCTGTACATTATTTTCAAAAAAAATTTATTCCATTTTTTTATAACTCAGAAACTTGTGAATAAATTTGATTTATTGTAGATGATATGACTCATGTTTGTGAGTGATCATGAGGAAAAGTACAGTTATGTATGTTTCTTTTGTAATAAACTTATTATATATAGGTGGTGTGTTTTTTTTTTCCTCAAAGTATTTCTATTTTTAAACATAGAATTTTTTTTTTTTTTACTTGTAATAGCAAAATGTTGTTTTATGCTAATTTAGAAATCAATTTAAAAATTAAGTCTTCGTTACATATGCCCTTGTGCTTAAAAATCTTTGAAGAAACCAAAGATTTAAAAAGAATGGAGGCATTGATGAATTAATCAACAATAATGAATTATGTAATAAAAGTTTAAATTATGTATTAATAGTTTAATATTATTAAAAGTTTTGTTACAAAAATGTCAGGAGAATGCAAAAAGACTACATTACAAATGAATATATATATATATATATATATTTTAAAATTGCTTTCATAATTAACTGTGTATTGCAAATTTAAGAAAATTTTCATGGCAAAGTATACTAATATGTTTGAATTCTACTTATGTTGTGTTTATGTCTAAAAAACATTCCAAAATTTCAGAACTTAATTTAAAAGCAATATTTTTCTGTTTTGGGTTTTTTTCCCCCTGCTTATGCTTATGAGCTTTTTGTATTTTAATTACACATTTCCATGCAAGCCAAAGTTAAGACTTGTTACATTTATAATATACTGTATCCAAAATGAAAAATTTTGCCAAGGTATTTGCTATTTTTTGTTTTATTTAAATTAAGAGAATAGAAATTACAATTATCTTTACTTTAAAAACATTTCTTCAAAACTTTATAGTGCATTTCATGTATATCAGTTACAGATCTGTGTATTTGCTGATACCTATAAATGTATAGTGGTCATAAACACACTTTTGTTCATTTTATGTCTAAACTATACATAATCTTAGCAAGATTATTCTAATTTTAGCTTCAACACTTTATTTTTTTGAATGTATTGAAATAAAATTTTCTTATCTGTATATGTATATTTTCATGGATATGTTTTTTTTAAATCTGAAATAAATACTTTTCAATTTGTAAAAAGTTCATATATCTTTCACTCACAAATATCTCTTTGCTGAAAAATTTTTTTTGAAACAATCTTCTATTGCTTCATAAATTTTTTACTAGATGAGAGGGAGGGGGGATTTTGATCTGTGCAAATCACTATGCACTGTACACGTTTTCTTACAATTTCAACCTGATTTTAACTCTAGTAAGACCAATGGGCTTGATTCATGAAGTCACATGATAAAAACAAACACGTGTTTTCCATTGAATTCAAAAACATTAAACTAATTGTACTTGTTCTATTTTTAAAACTCAGATAAAATTTCATATTTGGTTAAAGATGTTTAAATGTTAGGGGAAAAAATTTCTTTAAAAAGATTTTTTTAAATTAAAAAAAAGTCGTATTTTATGCTTATACTTTTAAATAAAATGCATTTTGTATACATATGTACTTTTTAAGAGAAAGTTTCTGCAAAGAGCAAAAGGCAACACCGGAGCATGTGAACTGATTAGTTGGAAACAAAAGATAGTTTTTATTGTGTGACTATTACGTCACATGAGTTTTTGAATTGATTGGTTAGAATCACGTGGCTTTCACTATCATGTGACTATGACGTCACATGAATCAACCTCATTGTTTTATATGGCAGCAAATGCTGGACAATGAGCAAAGAAGACAAAGAGAAACCTATGACTTTTGAGAGAAAAACTTCTAGTGTAGTTAGATAAAACGGAATCTGGAAAGTACAATACAACCTTGAACTCCAATCGAAATGCAGAGAATGAATGCAACATAGTGAAAGTGATCAAGTCTTCCCCAATAAGGTGGCTGGGACATGTATTTCAATATAGCAATGAAAATCCTGTTAAGAAAATAACTTTTCAAATTCTAGTTGGAAAAGAGAAAGACCGAGAACTAGGTAGATGGATAAACTAGAAAAGTGGTCAAAGGACTTGGGAGTTAACCGATGGAAGAATATAGCATTAAATTGATCAAGATGGTGTAAGCTGACTGTGACAGCCTTGGCCAGTAACCAACTGTAGTGCTTAGAAAGAATCTTGATTTTAAGTACATTTCTTATGGAAAGTATTGTTTCAGGAGTAAATAAACATGAAATGAAAATATGGGTAATAAACAATATTTTATTTATATATTACCAAATAAGATGAGATTTGGATTTGATGTTTTATTCAATTCCTACTATTAGCTCGCACTGTCTATATATTTGTATATTTATTTATTTATCTTGGTGGAATTTTCAATCATTAATAAAATACATTTTAAAGCGCTGAAATTTTATATACAGGATCATTTTGGATGACAATACAATAATTTAATTATAATTAATACAAATTAATTGATTACAGCTAATTATTTAAAGAATTACAAATACAGCCACGTTGGCGACTTGTGTCAAAATTTGAAAAGGTTTTTTTCTCACATGTTAAAGCATTCAGTTGGACTGAAATTAAAAGGACAATACGATACTTTAATGATAATTAAAAAAACTAATTACCACTTAATGTTGTGATTCTGTCCTATGTATAGACATATTTATATTAATTGTAACTATTTAATAAAAAGTAGCTAAAATAAAATTTTTCTTTGTTGATCTAAGTAGGAATTGACTTAAAAACTATTTTTTTATATTACTTGTTAAGGTAAAACCACATTTGTCTAGTCAATAAAGCACAGCTGTAATTGTAGAGTGATAGCTCTCTATATACCAAAGTGGTGAATAATAGCTGTTGCATAAATCTTCTCAAATCTTTGTATAGAAGTTAGGAAAGTTAAGTATTATATACTAACTTACACACAGTGTGTGTTACCATCATCTCTTGATAGAATTACTCTTCAGAGTCAGAAGGTTTATTTTTTTAGCTATATATGGAACAGAATTTAAAACCAAAATGAAATGTTTTAAGATTGGCTTTTTATTTATTTTTTTTTCATTGATTTTATCTATAATACACCTTTTGACCAAAAGAATCAGGTTCAAACAAATTATCTAAAGAATATACTCAGAATTTTATGTAATTTATTGTTAAATAATTGGGAAAAGATATATGCAGTTGATTGTCATGAAAAGTTATTTTGAATTTCATAATATTTATATTGATAAAATTAATGTTCCAGTTTCTCCTAAAGCAGTTAATATAAAGCCTCAAAGCAATTAATATAAAATTTTGTTTAGGTTATTATTTATATATTAATGCTTGTTAAAAATATTGCAACTCTTGTAGATTTTTGCTATATTTTACTTGTGATTATTAGAATTAAATCAATTATGTTTGTATGAGTTTTTTTTAGATATATTGATATAGATATATATTTACATAATTAACGTATATGGGCTATTGTCCATGAAACAAAATAACAATTTTTAAAAGTAAATAAAACAAATCAAGTAATGCATTCTTTTAAAGCTTGAAATGTGAATTTTTTCTAGAAATATGCTGTAAATTATAGTTATAGAACCAATAAGAGTTGAAGGACATGAGATTGCAAACATTCCACTTAAAATGTAGTAAAGTTTGACATGCCATGACTTTAAAAATAATTTGTAAAAATTAAATCGTAGCTAGTTTTTATCTTTGAATATTCTTTCTAAAATCTGTGAATAAAATTCCATAAAAAAAATATGTAAGAAAATAAATTGTAACTCAAATCTATTGTGTTATATTCAGTGTTGTTATATACATATATGTTCCATTTCAAAAAAAAAATTAAAGTTCTTACAAAGCCACTGATTACTTTATTGAAATTTTATCCGTATTTACTTTGTATCAATCAACAAACCATCTCAATCTTGACAAAACCATTACATTTATTTTAATGCATATCAGAATATTTATTATCGTTAATGATGTAACATCCTTACTCTATTAAGGTACCATGTGTGAAGCATATCTCTTATAATTTCCAAATACTTTCTTAGTGACAACATGTAATTTTTAAGATAATTTTTCAGAAATAGCAACAGTTAGTTGTTCCATTGCTTACAGTTTTTGTTCCAGTTACAAAAGGATCAATGTTCTTTGTATATTTTTTATCCCTGATGAGTTATGAATTTAAACCACTAAATGGCATCTTTAAATAAATGTGTGAAAAAGCACATTTAAATGAAGAGAACAAAGCAATGGCAGGAGAAAAGGATAGAATTAGGAAACAAAAGACAAGAGCTTTGATGTCAAAAGCAGAGGAAAGAAAAGCCTCCATATACTACCTTGCTCTGTGTGTGAAAAAGCATTGCAAGAATGTCATGTTCATAGTTTACAGTGTATGAAAAAACTGCAAAAATTTACCTTGGGTCATGGAAAAAACTATTAAAAAGGTTACAAGAAGGTTACTGTCTGTTATTCCAAGGAGGAAGATATCAGTTATTACCAGTCTTGCTGATGACATTTCAAGCCAAGCATAAGGGTAAAAAGATACTAGAGCTATATACATACATAAAAAAAAATCAAAATGACAAATGAAACTGAAGAAATCCTTTGAAATGTTCAAAAAATCGTTATTTATTTATTTATTTTTTTTTTCTTCTTTTCATGTGCTTGTCTAGAATCCAAATACATTCTACTCGAATCAATTGCTCCAGCAAATGTGTGTTCTGTGTAAATTTATCATGCAAATGTTCAATTTCTTTCAGATTCCATCAACAACTAGTACCATGTTTCCCAAACACAACTGAATTATTAAATAAGCTGATGTTTAATAATGTTTTAGAATCAGGTATGTATGAAAAGTACACTCAGTATCATAATAGTTTTAGAGTTCTTTACGAACCTGAAGATTAGTTTCTTCTACTATTTAGGGATTATTTTGCAATAATTAAGCAAAATGAAGCTGCTCATTGGGTCAGTATACTCTGAGTGGCCTAATTATTATGACCATTTGATATTTTAGCGGAGATTGGCCATAACTTAACGAGTTTCCGTCAGAGGGCAAGATAATTATTAATAGTGAATACACGAATATAGAAGCATTAATAACACTGTGTTGCTTGCGGAGAAATGGGGGAAAAACGTAATTTAACTGAGTTTGTGAACACGTCTGTAGGCGCTCAAAACGTCGGAACCAGTTACCGTTTCCTGCTGTAAAACTCTTGAGACCAATAGCTAAAGTTATGATTTCAGCTATAACCAATCAACAAAGAATGTCGCGTTAAGTGATTTTTAGAGAGATTTTTCTGAATATTGAATATTCAGAGAGCAAGATATATCTCAGACGTTCACGGATAGTCATGTTCAAACCAGTGCCGGTTTATCCGTTGGGCGCTCGGAAGGGCCCGGATTTTCTGGTAGCAAATTTCTATCCTCCAGTGCCTAAGGGGCCCGTAGATCTTTTACGCCCAGGGCCCGAAATGAGCTTAAATCGGCACTGGTTCAAACAATGAACATTGTTACAACTGTCCACAGGCATTTTGTTAATGTGTTTTCATGAAAATATTAGTTTTAATTTTTATTATTAATGTAACAAAAATAGACACATGTGGTCTACATTCAATAAATGCAACCTGCTACCAAACCAGAGAAGTTCAATTCTCTGAATTTTTTATTGCACAAATGCGTAAAAATATATTGCAGAAATTTACATGCATTGTGTAAATTTTCATTGCAGTTGAGTTTATAACATGAAGTGTTGAGTCAGAGCGATTTCTCTTGGATTATTTGCACTGGTATAGAGGCTGCTGTTTCATCCAATAAATACTTAACTTCAATTGGTTCAGTGTAGTTCGCAGTATCTACTGTAAATCCGACTGCTGTTGGAATTTCTTGGCTATAATACTCATCAGGATGATTTTTTGAGACATATGCAACTTCTGTTGAATGCAGGCTTTGATATTCATTTGTTTCTGTGAAAGAAAAAAAACAAGTATAGAGTACATAAACTGTCTAAATATCAATACAGAATACTGAACAGCAAATATTAGCATGCTTCATTACTCGGAAAATTGAAAGATAAGATGTACGATTTTATGTTACATTCAAAAATTAAGAGAGAAAAAAATAGTGAGAGTCATTCAAAAGAATTTTAGATAAAATCTAAATTTGGTATTAGAAAAAATAATACAAAAACAAAAAAAATTTTGATGATACAATATGAATGAGTAAAAGATATATTTTTAATTATTTTAAATAAGTAATATTAAGTTTACATTTGCTGGCTGTTAACATTTACTGGCTATTTGAACGATTATGTAAGAAATAATACCTCATTAAAACATTTTTTTAAAAATACAGTCGAACCTCTATATAGCGAACTTTTTTTCTGGAACCAAGAACATTTCACAATTTTCTGCATAAAATAACCTCCCTATAGCGAAGTGAATTTTCTATACAACGAACTTTTTATTTTGTGATTCAATTTTTTTCTCTCCCTATTTTCAAAGTATTTCTGGACCTTCGTATGATGAAAGGCTAAAATTACTTTTGAAATAATTCAACGCGGATTACAGTGTGAAGGAAATACGCCTGAAAAGGGGGTGGGTTGGTGTATTGCAAAGATACGAGGCGTGTGTTATGAGAGAAAACATTCTTTCAAACAGAAAACTCAAACCAAATTAATAGACTTTACCAGTAATTATAGGATACATCTGCTAATATATGTTTAAAGTTACTAGTTATAAAAAAATATATGTTTAAAATTGCCTGTGGGCTTTCAATTTGAAAGTATCCTTAAAATTCATTAATTTTAATATAAAATTATTTTCTTTGTTGAAAATACATTTTACTCATCGACATTCTTTTTTGTTGTTTTCCTTCCAGTTTTTTTCTTTCATTTTTTGTGGGTAAGATATATAAAATAGATATTAATTTACAAAAAAGGTGGGAACAATTACTTTATTAATATATAGTGTTTATGAATTTAAAATTTGTTTTATGTGGTTTATATATAAAGTATATTAAAAGATGAACCTCTATATAACGAATTTTCCATATGTCGAAATTTTTTCCGGGATTTAGCGACTTCGTTATATACAGGTCCGACTGTATATCTTTTTTTTTTTCAAAATATGCTATGAATCTTACGAAAATGATTTCGAGTAAAAAAAAATAATTTTAATATAATAGATATAAATAACAAGACTAATTTGACATCATACCACAACGGATTTTTGTGCCAAATAGTTACAAATTTTGTCAATTTGGCGGCAATAATATTACATTATGTAAGAAGACGACTTTTTCCTTGTTATGTACCATTTTTTTTTAATTTTCATTTTGGTTCTCTTTACCACTATTTCATTTACTTTTTTGTTCTAAAATTAGGCGCCATGACAGTGCTTGTTATGATGATTAAATGACCTTTTCCTTGCGGTCACCTCGTTGATTTCAAGAGATTATTTCACATTTTTAACCATTTTTCGATTTGAACATTACGCCGCATCATGAACGTGTTTTGTATAGGACTTTTTTCTATACTTTTGTAGGTTTTTGCTTGCATCCATATTCAGTTGGAACTATGGATTCGGAGCAGGATCATCACGCGGGCCGCATGTGGCCCGCCAGTACGTAAGTTGCTACCCACCGACTCTTTTTAAAAAAATTTTAAGTATCAAGTTTTTAAAGTTTTTTCCTTTTGAAATTTATTTAAGGGGAAATTTATAAATATATATATAAATCTACAATGTTTTTGCCTGTTACCTGTTCTTGTTTTAAAATAAATCCTTTTTGATAATAGAATAGTCCTTTAGATTAAAATATATTCATATTTTATCAAACAGTTACATTGGATTTTACTATAATAAATTACTTTTTTAAATAATTCCTAATTGCATTATGCATATCCTTTACTATGGATGGTACATGATTCTCTGCGTGTGTGACTTTCATTTCTCCTCCTCCTTTCCTGTTTGGAGTGCCCAAAAAACAAGAGGCAGCCAGAGATGTTTTTTAAAGTTTAAAAAATTATTCACGGCGGTTAAGATAAAAGGCAATGTATACTTAATCGTTTGCGAATGACAGCACTATCAAATTCCAACAATGAGTAACAAAAGATCAATTCAATAGAAACACACCGTAATTTTAACTACTTAAAAGTAGGCCAGGGTCTCTACACAAATATAGGCCCCACATGTGACCCTTAAAATTGGACAGTACATTGCATACATTGTCAAATACTCGTACGATAACCCGAAACGAATAAATGTGCATGACTTACAATCGCATTAACCGGTTCTATCAACTGCCATCTTTTGACTGATGGCGTATGGTGGTAGGCCTAGGCCTATACATAGACGACGGCCATCGCATGTAGCCAGTTGACATATCGTGCGAAATTCCCAGTTTTTCGGAGAATACAACCAGAAAAAAAATTGATCGTTGAAATTATTCGAATCCTTATATTATTAAGGCTGTCCAGAACGATACTGAATGTAGGCCAGAACCCAGTTGGCCTATGTCTTAAGACGTCCCTGCTCCTGCCCATCGACTTTGGAGATTGGGGTTCCAGCACAGATAGGTTGTTCTTGTCGCGTTTGACCTCCCAATGGCACTCGTGTTACTTTGAAATGCGTCATTAATAAAGCAATCCGTCGTCATAGCAACTTAGTTACACATCACAATCGGTTTCTTTGTTAACATGTGTTGGTAGTTTATTTTAATATAAACCGATACCAAAGAAATTTTTTACGAATGATTAAGGTTCCAAAATATGAACAGCAGGGCTTCGAACCGTAATTTTTTTCGTTCCGGTTCAACTAAAATACATAAATATATATATATCGTTTCAGTTCAGGTTTTCGTTCAACCAAAAATAACGGGTTTCGGTTCAGTTTCGAATGAATAATTTTATTTTATGTATATTCTTATATTTGTACTAAAAATATAATTCTTTCATAAACAAAAATGTAATTATATGGTTGACGTTAAATTAGAAAATATTTGTAATTTGGTTACAGTAACAAAATGACTGATGATAAATCGAACCGATATTTTTTCCGGTTTAATTCTGGTTCTCATTCCGACCAAAATAACAGTTTTTTCCGGTTTTCGGTTCAATTCCGGTTCGAAGCCCTGGTAAAAAGGTTTAAAAATGTTTAAGAATATTTTAAACACAAAATTTTATCTAAATTTTAAAATAAAGAATGCTTATGTGTGCATTAGAATTATATAGAATAATAAATTTCTAAATTTGAAACTTTTGTAGGGCTTACGTTAAGAGCAAAATCTTTTATATGGTAAAAATAGTACTTCCGATGCTATAAAATCTACGCTACTATTTGATGGATTATTCATACTACTTCAATATACATTTTACAAGTTAAAATATTATCACATGTGTATTTCTATAAAAAAAAAAGGTTATATGTACACGTTAAACAACATGTTAAATTAATTTATACATCATTTCAAATATTTACATTTTAATTTTTATTATAATACTTTTTTTTTAATTTTTTTTAAAAAATTATATTTACTTAAAATCAACTGTTCAGGTTTGGAGATTTTTTAAATAATTACATTTTATTTCATTTGAAATACAATGGCTCTCAGTTTGAAGCATATTTAGTACATAAGAGCACAATTTAATAGAAAGATTGATTTAAATGTGACATTCACCGAAACTTACCCAAATTAGTTACTATCCAATTTTCTGCATCGTATTTCTCCTGATAACTATCGACACTAAGTTCATTCCGATTTTCAGATGACGTTATATAAGTATTTGAATAATTTATATTCTCAGCATCTAACACCATTGTTTGCTTCGAACTTAGCTTGTTCGCATGTCTCTTTTTGTTTTCAAACTTTGATTGTTTTCTTGACTTTTTCTGGTGAGGATTTATATAATTCTGCAAAAGAAGAATAAAGATTTGATGATTAATATAAGGATTGCATATACATTACGAAAATCCCTTCTATTTTTCTATACAACCGTTAAAATCTATTAAACATGCACTATTTTTCGATAGTCTCATCACCGACATTAAGGCGTTGGATGCAATCGATTTGAAAAAACCACTCTGGTAAAACACGGTACCCTGCAATGCAAGAAATTTTCGCACAGCCTGCTCAATCTCAGCATTGTTTTGGAAGCTTGTGAAACCGCCCCCCCCCTAAGGGGACCCGTTTCTTTGATTATCCGCGTGAGCTAGAGGTGTAGGGTTTACAAAAGGAATGGACATTTTTAAATTCTTAATATGACTTAATTAAGAATGAAACTTAAGGGTCTAACAATTTATATAATATTATTTATGCGAGAATCTACTATGAACAAACACACAGTAATATATAAGTTAAACCGAATCGCGTAACTTGGACCACTATCAATACTTAAATCGCCTAATCTCACTTCTAATAATATTATAAGTCCTAATATCAACTAATCAATCCTACCTTAATCCAGTTTTAGTTTCAATCTTATGAAGAGGCGTCTGGGCGCGTGTGCAATGGTATGCACCTTGACCTAATGGCTTAATCTTCGAGGTAACTTCACACTTGGCTGTCAATTCACGCTTGTATCACTTTAACACATAACATTCCCCAAATTGCCATACGACTTACTGAAACTTCTGTTATTTAAAAGCTCTCTTATTTGCATTTCCTCTTCACATTTCGCTTCTTGGGTTTTGGTTGGAAAAGAGTTGCCATTAATCTGGGCCCCCAAAGAACCCAGAGGTCATGTTAAAGAAAAGACGTCTGATCCCATCACAAGTTATTAAGAGAATGCGATTTTTAGTGCAAAGAATAGGTGAATGTCCGATGGGGCAACATTTTTATTCGTGAATGTAAAGTAATGCCCACTTCGACCTTCAGCTTCCTTCTCCGAACATGCAACTTCAGCTACCAATCATTTGATTTCTTCTTTTGATATAACTTCTTCATCATACACGGTTTGTACTGGGACGTCTTAAGATGGGGGTCAATAGGTCTCCAGCCCAGGGCCTCGGCCGCAATAGAGGCCTCGTTCCGCTCTCGATCGAACTTTAATGAGATCATAATTGGAATAATTTTAAGGTTATTATTTCCGGTTGTATTCCCCGAGTAACTGGGAATTTCGGACGATATGCCAACTGGCTACTTGGGATGACCGTCGTCCACGTGAATGCCTAGACCTACCACCATACTCTGTCATTACTCATTCAGTCAAAATGCAACAGTCGGTCGAACCATGCACATTTATTGGTTTCAGGCTGTTGTATGTACGAGTATCTGACAACGTTTTGATGGGCTCACCCTTTTTCCCCCTAAAAACTCCTCTTGGGTTCTTTTGGGCCGAAAAGGGAAAATTCTTTACAACCAAATCCAGAAGCGAAGCGTAAATATGCAAGTGGGAAACCTTTTAAATAGCAGAAGTTTAACGTAAGCGTATGACCTATTGGGAAGTGATTATGCTAGTCTGAGTTTAAGCGCGTGAACTGAAGGAAGAGAAGAAAGCCGTCGTTGAGTCAAGGTGGATACAATTCCACGCGAGATAAACAAAAGATATTTAGGATCCGAGAGGTTTGCGGTTAAACAAGAGATTAAGGTAGGATAATTCTGCTATATATTAGGACAGTGTACAAGTTGAGATTAGGAATAGACGGGAAGATAGTGATTAAAGTCGCGCTTATTTGGTAATACGTAGTGTGTGTTTTCTCACTTCAGATCCGCTAAGTTAAAATGTATATATATATATATTATCATTGTTAGTGTTTAAGTTAAGATCTTAATTAAGACATTTTCAGATCATGGCAACGCCTGGTTCTTCATTCACTCCCACACCTCTAGGTCACGAAGATAACTTAGAAGTAAGGTATGACCCACGGGCGAATATCTCACAAAGTTTGCTATGTACCATCTAACTTTAAGGGCCATAGGTAGGGCCTACATTTGTTTAGGGGCCCAGTGCCTCAAGAATCCTTAAGACATTCCTTGGTCTGTAGGCATTCATGGATGACGGAACGAATGGTCCGTCGTGCCTATTCATACCAGATAGCAGCATGTTCTTCCATTGGTGGCCACGTTGTCAGCACACGTCTGCCTGCCATCGTGATTTGTACTCAAATAACCTCAAGCACGCCAGTCTGCTGCTGCTCTCCTTTCCACGACGCTCTGAGCATGCGTCAATCCTTTTATGCTAACGCTTTTTCCGTCGTTTTAATTTCCTATGAAGATTCTCTTTTTCACCAGTTGTACTGCCTTCTTTTTCTAAAGAAATGACGAAGCTTACTTTCGGAACGTCCATCTTATCATTCTGCTTACTCCATTTTGGAGACCACTGCTTTAGAGAACAGCATATTTATAATCCTACTCATTTATGTGTTTGCATAAATCAATTTTTCTGGTAGAAAATATGTTGTTCCATATATTGTATACTATATTGCAGTGCTAAACAAGTTTTAGACTATGCTTGTCTAGTGAAAAAATTGCGTATTTTTTAGAATGCTTTTTAAGTTTTAAGTATTCTATGTTACAAACGGGTGCTTGTTTTACAAGGTCAGAAATTTATATTGAAAGTGGAACACTCTTGTGTTTGAAAAAGAATACTTAATTTTAATCTGACAGGCAAACAATAGCCTAAATAAAATTATGAAACGAGATAAATGAGTGATGATTCCTGTTGTGTGTTGATAAAAATCTTTCTTTTGTTTTCAATAGGATCTCTTGTTTGCTTCATGTAAAGAATTCTGAGAAAAATAGAAAGTTTCTGATAAAAGATATTGTACATATGTGTATTTGAATACAAAATGGTGCTCATAGAAACTTCAATAAACAAAAACAGATTGATAATATTCTCCGATAACAGATCAAATTATTTCCTCTTGATGCAATGGTGAATAATCAATTAGTGTACTGGTTTTGAAAAACGAACCAATTAGAACACATTTCACTTAATGAGGAAACTCTGAAGTGAAATTCCATGTATTATTGATCCATGCAAGCATATTTTGACATTTGATTTATTTCACATTTTTTGAAAGATATAAGTCTAGAGGAGAAAGAATTAAAAATGAACCTTAAAAAGTGTTTAAAATTGATTTAAAATAAATTCTCGATAAGGCATACTCCAGTTAAATAAATAGAAAAATTTTTAATTTATGAGGGAGAATGTAAACGAGATTACAAACATAAAAGTATGTAGAAATTGTTACTTTTAATTCTCGAAACTCTATGCCCTTTTACTAAGAACGCAAGAATTATCTGACATAAGTAATCATAAGTAATGAAGTAGAACACTAAATTTAATTTCTGAAGAATACAAGGAAGGACACTTCTCTCGAGTAAAGAGGTAAATAAAATTAAATTTTTGGCAGAAGAAGGCTTACTTGTGATTGGAGTAAGCATACTGTCGAGATTTATGGTATGGTTTAACCCCATTTCTGAAATGCAATGAGAGATCCCTGATCATCTGATGTTTAAAATCTGAGTTTCTTGATCTATAGGAGCGGTTTTTAAACTGTGGGATCCTAAAGTTCATTAAATGAGGGTCCGCAAAGGTCCTTCATTGAATGTTAAGATTTTCCTCTTTTACAGACCCAGAAAGGCCTGATGGAAAAATTGAAAGATGTGCCATCTTAAACTAGATCACTAAATTGCTACCAATGAAAAACTCTGCTAGAACATGTATTTTAATCAAGAATATTAATTCAGTTTTTTTTATTATTTTCAGCTACATAGCCATTACTATAACGTAATAATTTCAAACAAGTAATATAAAAAAAAAATTTTTTTTAAGTCAATTCCTACTTAGATCAAAAACGAAAAATTTTATTTTAGCTACTTTTTATTAAATAGTTACAACTAATATAAATATCTATATACATAGGACAGAATCACAACATTAAGTGGTTATTAATTTTTATTAATTATCATTAAAGTATTGCATTATCATCTAAAACAATCGTCTATATAACATTTCAGTTCAACTGAATGCTTTAAAATGTGTGAAAAAAACCTTTTCAAGTTTTGACACACAAGTCGCCAAAAGTGATGCCAACGTGGCTGTATTTGTAATTCTTTGAATAATTAGTTTTAATCAATTAATTTTTATTAATTATAATTAAATTATTGTATTATCATCCAAAATAATCGTGTATATAACATTTCAGCTCAACTGAGCGCTTTAAAATGTATTTTATTAACGACTGAAAATTCCATCAAAATAAATAACTAAATATATAGAGAGTGTGAGCTAATAGTAGGAATTGAAAAATAGTAGAAGCACATGTACAAAGATATAGAACTGCCAAAGAGAGTGCAAGGTCTTGGGGTCACGGATTTGGTTCAAATTTTGTAGAATGGTAGATTTAGTTTCCCTGTTGATGAAGATATGTGGTTATATGGGCCACTACTCAATAATTTTTTAGATATTTGCAATTGAAGATGCAATTCACTCGAACTACAAAGCAGCAGATGCCTATGCAACAATACTGCACTAATTCGATGTGCAAGATACTTTTCGAAATTATGTTTCATTTGCTTTTATGACAAATTTCACCATTGTGCGGACAATGAGGGGTAAGAAGCCGGTCATATTTTTATATTAATTCTGTTAATCTGATAAATGCTTTATTTATTGTTTCTTTTCGCAATTTATTGTTTTCGGGCATGATTAATTAGCAGTTAAAGGGCTTTTCTCCTGTTGTTCTTGCGAAATGCTTTTATTGTTTTGTAATAAATACTATTCTTTACTAATACGAATGATAATGACAAATTAAACTCTTATAAGGTTTTTAGTCATTATAGACATTTCATTTCCCATTTATTTAAACTCCATTATGTATCTTTATATGTAAAAAGAGACATAAATTTCAAAAAAAGTTATTCACCCTCTAAGGATTCAAATCCGGTTCCTAACAACGAAGAGCACCGATCCATTGTTAGTACGCTAAACCCATTAGGAATAATCATTTGCTATAGAACTGAATTTAACGAGTGAATTGCGTCTCCAATTACAAATATCTAAAAAGTTATTGAGTAGTGGCCCCTATATCTCTTCCATATATCCCATATATCAGTTGTGGCGAACCTTTATAGATCCACGTACCATTTTTTCTAAAGATATGTTTAATGAGGTACAGACGTGGCGTCATATAATTTTGATTTGTGATTTTTGGGAAAATAATAAAACTAAATGCTAACAACTCAAAACTATTTATTTACTATGAAAAAATACATTTGCACTGTATACTAGTAAATGTTTTAGTTATACGTGTCATTCAAATTAAAGTAACATTAGTGTGACTTCTGTTGTTGCAGATTAGATAATAAATAACATATTAGGATTGTAAGATGTGCTACTTTTAGCAGAATGCATGCTGAATTGGAATCATCTGCCAAACGGTTTTTAAGCGAGTCTAAGGTTATTCATCTCTGAAAATAATGACTCTCAAGCATAGGTAAATGAAAATGTGGTTAAAATAGCATTAGCCAGCTTCTTCAAACAGTTAAATATGTCTGAAATCCGTTTCACAGAGGATGTTGTATATGCAACTGTTCCAGAGCATAAAACACACACCGCTTTGTCGCCTTTACTAATCGTGTCATATTTCTCGGTTCACCAAGTTTGAAATTTTCTGTTACATTAACTAACTTGCAATTGTTGTTTTTTTGCTGAATAAGCCACGTTAAATAACGGTTAGAAATCGTAAATATAACACAAATAAACTTCAAAATACGGCAGTGTCAACGAAATTTACTACGCTATGCGTAGAAAAATTTCGCATCATTAGCATTAGCAGTCCAACCAAGTCAAGATAATAACAAACGAGTTTGCTCCTCGCGGCACCGAGAAACAATCACTTGCGTTTAAATGTAATACTTCACATTATGAACTTTGCTATTTTGAATTAAAATCAAAACCATTTTGATCGGTGACGTGCCCAAAATATTGTGTCACGTGCCATTGGTTCGCCATCCCTGCCATATATCTTCATCAACAGGGAAACTAAATCTACTATCCTACAAAATTTGAACAAAATACGCGTGACCTTTTAAGACCTTGCATTCTCCTTGTGACTTCATAGCTCGTCAATAAGATAACGATTGCATTTAAATCTCTCAGCCATGTGATGAGGGTCAGGGAGGGGCATTCAAAATCTTGGGGGTTCGCGATGTCAGGCTGATACGTAAAGCGGAGCCGCGGCGATAGAATATTTAAGAACCTCTATCTGTAATCACTTCACGATTCAGCAGTGTTTGTCCTTCCCCTTTATTTTAACATCATGCACTACGAGCAGCACGGCATTAATTGCTTTTATTCTCCTTTTTATCTTTCAAATTCTGTGTCTACTTTCTGATTTCGTTCCGCAAAAGAAAGGACGAATTCTAATGAGAAGAGCACAGATTTCTGTCACCTCTATCCGGGATGGTGCCTCATTAAATATGTTCCATACTTACCAATTGAATTGTTTCTCGCTCTCTCACCGGTAGTATGTCCTCAGCTACAGGTGAGAAGCTTTCTTTTAGAACGGCTCTGAGCTGCTTTTAATAATTTTGATAGCATCTTTTAAATTTTATGGAATTTTCAATTAATTATTCTCTTTTTTCTTATTAATTATGATATGAGGGTAATACCGTTTTTTGGTAAGGTACCTCGTATTTTGAAGCCATGGGTTAAGAACCTCTGATCTATAGCCTTTTAGTTCAAGGACTGTGTTCTTCTCAAGGTCGTGTTATATATTCGTAGAACTAACTAGACTAACTTTGATAAAGTTCCAAGACTTTTGGCTCTTTATCTAATTGTTTTCCAACATTTTTTCAAGTTTTTGTGAAACAGGCCTCGAAAAGAGATGAAAACTTTTGATAAGAAAGATTAGTACACAGGTTTAGTCTTGATGTTACTAAACACACCGTTGGAAAATAGGAAGGTAACTGCGTTTTAAATCGAACAGTTCTTCAAAGTTTTCACAAGAGGAGGTTTGGTGAATAAAGTATCGCCTGATATGTCATTTTTGTCGTCCAACCTTGACATAAGCTACCCTTCTCTAGCAACCTATTATGACGTTGTAATTAACGTAAAAACTCTAAGAAAAACTAATACGAAAATTTTCTTAAAGATGAAGATTGAAATTAATGAATGGAAAGCTATGATGTTCATGATCTCAAGTTCAGAATTCTACTAGGCACTTTGCGAAATCTTTCACAATATTTCTCTCTGTGCATAATAGTATCCTTATCAGTTGAGGTTTGTGTTAGATGCTTCCTATGTTAAGAGACGCCTTAACACATTTTGAGGCCCTGGGCCCCAGGGAAATCTTAAGATTGTTTGAGGTTCTGGGCCCTGTGAAAAGTAGGTCCTACCTGTGATCTTTAAAGATCAAAAGCATATAACATGCGTTGTCAAATACTCGTAAAAACGGTGACTTTAAATTAATAAATGTGCACGACACACAGTCTCACAAACCTAGACACAAATTGGCTCAACCGATGGCCGCATTTCGACTAAATGAGTTGGATGATTA
Source organism: Trichonephila inaurata madagascariensis (assembly GCA_019973955.1). Classification (NCBI taxonomy): domain Eukaryota; kingdom Metazoa; phylum Arthropoda; class Arachnida; order Araneae; family Nephilidae; genus Trichonephila; species Trichonephila inaurata. The sequence goes on along the minus strand of BMAV01004601.1, from coordinate 20,395 downwards.
ATTATGACATTAGATTTAAGCCGAGACATGGACAATTGTCATCACATAATAATACAGTCTTGCCACTTTAGCCAGTTGGCATGCTCTTTGAAAGTTCCAGTTCAGAACATATGTAGGGGAATAATATTTGACCCTTTAAAGTTATCCTGATCATGATCTTAATAAAACTGATTCGAGAACGAAATGAGGCCCCCACTGAACGCGAGGCCCTGGGCCCGTGCCCAATTCACCTATGCCTTAAGACGTTCCTGCCTATGATACTGTTAATACCGCGCCCCCTGAAATATGTTACCTTACAATGTGTTGAAAAAGGTAAAACAATATTACTCAAAACAAAAGCAAAGATACTCTTCTTATTTAGTATTGAGAATTACAATATAAGAATATCCAAGAGATAGATTGATTTCCTAGATGTAGATGAAAATAAAGTCGCGTAAAATGTAAACGTTTGAGAGCCAAATCCTAAAAGCCTTATCTTTTCAATAGGAGGCTCCACAAAATTTTCTTGGGGAGAATTAACCTTGCATCAACTTGATTGTATTCCCCTTACAAGATTAAGAAGATAAAATTATATATAGTTTTCTAATTTACCAAAATCCCCTGCTTGTTTATTTTAATTTATAAATAAGTTTATTTCAGAAAATTATTTTCTTAGTTAAGGGATTAATTTGATATCAGTTTTCCTAAGAAAAAAGCAAGTTTGAGAAGCACTGAAATCAATCATACCTCTAAATTAAAAGGTTGAAGAATGGATTTTTCATCGTAATTGCTGGATGTTTTGTCCAAATACCATACGTGACATTTGCCGAGATCCATTTTTTTCTTTTGAAAAAGAGGATTGACAGTCAATGTGTGACAAATTGCATTCTGAAAGAAAAATACATTGCACTGAGTAAAATAAATATCTGAAATCGCACGCATAGTATCATAGTATAACTTATGGTTATACTCACTGATGTTAAACAAGTGTGTGTGCATTGTACACCAATACTAATATTAGTTCTTCAAATTATGTGGCACATATATTTATTTATTATATGGCTCTCTTAAAATTTAAGAATTCAATAAATGTATGATTTTACATTAAAAATATATTTGATTTTAAGGTATCCGACTACGTTCGGAACCGTGATTTTAAAAAAGCGCATACATGAATACTTTTCATTATATTTAGTGTAACTTAGATTAGAATACATGTATAAAATTGTTTTAAGGATATTTT
>BMAV01004601.1:0-13517 GCA_019973955.1 Trichonephila inaurata madagascariensis | reverse complement strand
CAGTGCTATCCATAAAATTATTCCGAAGGCTTTGGAATGCAATAAAAGGACCTTGACAGTGTCCTCCTCCCCCTAAAAAAACATCAAAATACGCTCGTCTACTTGGAAAGCGGTAGCATTGGGGAGAGAATGGCGCAACTTTTAATCGGCAATTAAGGAATTAATTATAAACCGTATAAAAATTATCAAGATAAGTGTTAATACAAGTCCATGGGGTCACTGATAATTATCAAACTTGTTCTTAAAGTAGTATTGTTAAATTAATAATAAAATGTACATTGTACAGTACTAATACATTTATAAGTGTATTATATCGTATTATCGTAAGTGTAAATGTGTATTTTATATTTTTTTCAAAAAGTATTTTGTTTGTTTACTTTCAGTAAATTAATAATTTTTTAAATAATTTTTTGTTTTCAATTTTTCGATATACTCGCCCCCCCCCCTCTCCTAAAGTTATCACGCTCCCCAAGGGGGCGCGCCCCACAGTTTGAGAAACGCTGGTTTAATCCATTTAAAATTCCATTTATTTAAATATCTGTAGATATTTTTTGGGGGGAAATCAAAATGTCTGTGTCTGCACTCGTCTGTATCGTGATTTTGTTTCCTAATAAAAAGTATAATACACATTAAGTATAATATTCAGAACTAAAAGTCTTTCCTAATATAGTCCAAATAAATATAATTTTTTAATTCTTTTAAATGATGTCACTTTAACCGACTACAGCATAAAGGGTACTCCTAATCAGTTCAATAGGGTAACGAAATGGATGATTAATCGAATTACGTGCAGAGTCACTTTTAAAAAAGGTTTTTTTAAAAAAAGCAGATATTTGCGTTTATCGTATTGCTTGTATATCTTAAGATATACTATTTCACATAATTAGTTGCAATAGGCCAAAGTAATTTCTGTTTTATCGTCATTGTTACATATTTAATTCTCTTTTAACTCATGTCAATAACAACTTTTCTCACATTTTCAATAACTGACGGTAGAGCAAAGATAATAATGTACACATTGCATCTGCCGAGAAGTAATTAATTCTGATCAAAATGATGTTCAGTGCTTATTTAATTACATAAAAACCAGGGACTACAACAAAAAACATTTTAAGAGGTACAATACTAATTACTCTAATGTGCGACTTGTGAAGCTAATGACCAAATTAAGAAATGCCGGATATAAAATTGCCCTTTGTATGTATTCAAACTCAATAGTTCTTTCAAAGATTAAAAGAATACATACCTTTTAGCTTATACAGTATATATGCTTTTTTACTTGCTTTAAATTAACAGTAACATAACTAAATAAGAATGAATTAAACTTATTATATCTTTTCACAAATTCATAAAGATGACATGATAAATGCAATCACACGTGTTCTCCATTGAATTCAGAACTGACAATAGACTTGTACTTGTTCTACTTGTAAAATTTAGATAAAATTTCAAATCTGATAACTAAGTAAAGATGTTCCCATATTACTATTCTTGAAAATGGGACTACAACCAAGAATATTTTAAGAGGTACAATACTAATCACTCTAATGTGCGACTGGTGAAGCTATTAACCAAATTAAGAAATGCCGGATATAAAATTGCCCTTTGTATGTATTCAAACTCAATACTTTTTTCAAAAATTAAAAAAATACATACCTTTTAGCTTAGAGGATGATTCTTTGAAATTCGTAAGCCGTTCTCTATCACAGACGATAGTTTCACTTGCTTCTTGATTGTTACAATATTCATTGCCATTTCCTTCGATATCATAAAGAAAAACTGTTCTCAAGTCGAAACCGATCAGCCATTTGAAATCATTGGACAGTTCTTCGTCAGGTTCGGATATCATGGATACGTTTTTCAATGTCTCACAGTTTTCGAGTGTTCGCGATAAATGCGAAGACGATGATTCTACCACCTGACCAGCATGCTGGATGGTGGTAGCAGTTGTTTTGGAGGAGGTATGGTGCAGGTGCTCCCGTAAGTTAATTACTGTGGGCTTGCGTCGGCGTTCCATTGGGGCCCCTATCAAATGTTAAGTTTTTCATTTTGTAGATTATTATTTCCTGAAGTTAACTGGAAATCATAAAAGATAACACTTTTTTAAATGCTAGTATTTTTTTAATGTTTCAGAATATTCATTGTTGTGAAGAAAAAGGCGAAGAAATGAAACAAACGTGTTTACGTTGAAAGTGTATTTCCAAAAGCGTTCGAAGAGTTCAAATAGGTTCGAAACCGAATGTTTAGGAATGTCAAAAGGAAAATCGTTTCATCTCGTTTTATTTAAATGGTGAGTAAATATCGTTCGCTCATTTACTTCAGTTGCCTACTTAATATAACAGTTTTATTTACTTATACGAGTATGAATATAAGTGAATTGTAAGGCTAATAAATAGCCACTTTGAATTTCTTAGCGTTATTGCATTATTGAAATGTATTCAATCTATTCAAATAACGGTACTTATTTATTATAACGTTGACCAATTTCGCCAAAAGAAAAGACATCGCCAGTTAAAAAAAAATGTTGCCAAATACTGTCAGCGTTATTATTCATATGCTCAAATGTGAGCTAAAACTCTTTCTATTATTGTCAGTGTATCACGGCATTTTACGACGTCTTTTGATTTTAAGAATTAGCCGACGGTGTACTACGTAAATATCCAAATCATTTGCATTAATGATCACTGTCTAGACCATGGATGGCCAGCGTTTTTGGGAAGAGTGCCACTATCTGATACAAAAAAATATGCATGCCACCTTCAACTTATCCAACAAATAAAAGAAATATAATGAAAAGGTGAAAAAATGTTACTTATGACCTTATTATGGGGTTTTTACGCAAATAGCACATTTTTTCAGTGCAAGCCTATATAAGTGATGGAAATTTAAAATAATATAATAAATAAGACAAAAGTGCAAGCTTCGGTTTTATTGTTAAGGTATCCGACTACGTTCGGAACCATGATTTAAAAAAAAGTGCATAAATGTATACTTTTCATGATATTTAGTGTCACTTAGATTAGAATACATAAATAAAATTGTTTTAAGGACATTATGACAAAAAAAAATTATTTAAATACAATATTTTGGCAAAAAATTAACTTAGAATAACCTTTTTTCAAAATGTTCTCCTTTTGTGAAAAATGCTTCTATTGTATTAATATTTTGCCTGCTCAACTATGATTTTTGAAAAATTCACATTATTTTCAGAGTTACAACCATTTCAAATAATTATCGGCGTATTTTCTTAAAATTTCTCCCTTCTGTTTTCGTAAGACATGGATAAACCGACTTCTAAGTTATGCATTTCAAAAATTCTAGTTGAGCCTCTGTACAGAGGTCTGAGCTGAATACAGGCAAAATATTAATACAATAGAAGCCTTTTTTTACAAAAGGAGAACATTTGGAAAAACGGTTATTCTAAGTTAATTTTTTGCCAAAATATTGTATTTAAATAATTTTTTTTTGTCATAATGTGTGTCCTTAAAAACAATTTTATACCTCTATTCTAATCTAAGTGACACTAAATATCATAAATATTATCCATTTACACGCTTTTGCAAAATCACGGTTCCGAACGTAGTCGGATACCTTAATAAACTTTTTACAGTTGAATCAGTTAAGTTAGGTGTAACATAAAAATGAGAAACGAAGAATATAACTCTAAATAATTATTAAACGGTCAGTACCTACTTAATAGGCTTTTAAATTGATAATAAGTCTTTTTTTTTAACCAAATCATCAATATTAGGATTAGCCCTTGAAAATGCTGATAAAATTAGATTTCTATAGATGCATATCAGCTATTTTTGAGTGATATTTGAATTTATATTCAATATAGTAAACATTTATCCACAAACATATGGTGATGCAAGTTTTGAGGGCTGGTTTTATTTCTTTTGTCTGAGATAACCATGTTTATAAATAAAATTGCAAACGAAATTAGTATTTATTATTATATTTTCAATGTTTTAAATTTTTCAATAAGTCTTCGCTTGCCATGGTTACAGCTTTCCCGTGCCACGGTTTCGCCGCCCCTGGTCTAGACCATCGGACATTAGTTTGTTGATATTTCTTCAAAAATTTTGATGACAGTATTAAACTGAAGACTTGGCATCTCTTTATCAATTAGATTAAGCTTAAAAATGTGTCATGAAAACCAATAATGTAAATAAAGGCGATTAATTTTGACTATCAAAAAGTTTTACAAAAAGATTTAAGCAATTACAAATTATTAAAAATAAAAGAAAAATGAAACATAAGTAAAATACCTTACTTAAATGTTTTACAAAAGGTGTTGTGAAATTATCATAAAGCAACAATATGTTTAGTTACTAAGTAAAATAAATAGTTACGCATCGGATTCATGTCTTCTATTTAATTCTTTGTTGTATTATCTCTTTCACAAACTAATATTTATTCAGTTACAGTGATCATTATAGATTCTAATCGATTTTAACGCATAACTTTGAAAACAACTGCTCCTTGTATAAGATATCTTTTTGAGAAAATTTCTAAGATTTTTTTGTCTTTTTGTTAATCAGCATTTTCTTGATATTTATGAAACTTCTGTTTTAGTTTTTAGTTGGATTAAAAACCCAATTCATTTTTTTCATATCGTTGCAATTTAGAAAACCTATTTAAAGAAATTTGTAATATAATTTCACCAGAAGAATTCTCAAGTTTAGAATCCATCAAAATAGCATTTCATTTTCTTGTAAATATTATTAACCGGAAATTGAATACATTTTTATTCTTTTTATTGGTTTATAGAGGCCTAGTGGCCGATTGATAGTGTATCGCTCTTCCATTCTACAGGTACGGGGTTCTATCCTTGGGCTGGGCAAGATTGACTCAGGCTTTCATCCCTTCAATGGTTCGATAAATGAGTACCAAGCCTGCTTGGACACTAAACACTGCGGGTTTCGCTTCAGACTGACCCCCTGATCGGGACATCTACTCATGCACCTCAGCGCCCAATGGTCACGTATATTGAGATGGGCACAGTAGGCATTGGCCCTCATGGGTTGTTGTGCCACTGTGTTTAGTTTAGAGACTATTATCTTAGACCCATTATAGAATAAATTAAATATATGTTATTTAACTCATTGTCCGGGTTCACACCCGGGGTCAAATCAGTCTTTCATCCGTGCAGGGAGTCGATAAATGAGTACCAAGCTTGCTTGGGAATCAAACACAGGGGGTTTCACGTCAAACTTAACCATCTGACCGGAACATCTGCTTATGCACCTCAGCGCCCAAGGTCACGAAAACTAAGATGGGCATAGTAGACCTTGACCCTCATGGGCTGTTGTGCCACTGAGTTTACGTTATTAAACATTACAAAAACATAAAAAATTAAAAATCTATAAAAATAGAAAATATCTATTTTTTTAAAAAAAAAAAAATATTCTACAGTTAAAGTTAACAAAATGAATATTTTTTTGACAAAATAAATGTGAAATGTGATAAACATTGGTAAAAAATACAATTGAAATAATTTTAATTAATTTATAACTACGTACATTACAAAAATCATATAAAGATTTTTTCTTTCCCGTTCATGTTTTCTCGGTTGAATTTTTCTAAATTAAAATTATAAAATGTTAATGTAAAAAAAAATTAACAAAAATTATTTCAATCCATTCTGTTATGGAAGAAATTATACCTTCCCTTTTCTTGAGCCCTAAATATTGAAAAGGCAGAATTTTTTTTTAATTACATTTATTCGAAATAAAAAAAAAAAATAAATAAATAAAAGTAGGAGAACTGTCATATGGCCTGCTTTCAAATAAATCATAGCTTTAGTTCTTATCTGATATTCTTTATTTATTGAGAATTAATGTCTCGTCAATTAAGTAATATCGAAGGGTGTATTGTTGTCTTACGCTTTGGGCATAACTTGACCTTAATCCGAATCTGCTTGGACAGCAATTCGTGTTAACAATTTGTTCACACTCAAAGTTCTTTTAAATGAGGTTGTATTATATTATTTTCCGATTCACACAAAGAAGTTATGAGGTAGTCAAGAAAGCAGCATGTGTGTGTTAAAGGTAAGAAAAAAATTTAAATGAAAACCTTTAAAATTTGAAAAAATTAAATAAAAATTTTCATGAATAAATATTTAAAAGATAAGTTAATTAAATGATAAATCAATAAACTACTTTTCACAGGAACCAATTGATGACAGTAATATACCGTATTTATTCGAATTTAAGCCTCACTTTTTTTTCCACTGTTAATGTTACAGAAAATCGTGTAGAAGAAAAGGCGGGAAAATTCGTTCGATAGGGAAATTTTACATGATACTGACGGTTACAGCAGTACAAGATTAGTGTATGTATTTAAAAAATTTAATTTTAAAACAAATCAGTTTTCAGTAAAATTATCAGTTTTCATTAATTTTTTTTTTAATTTCGTAAATATCGGATACCGATAAACCATTTCACACATTTTTTTAAAAATTTTATCACAAATACGTGTTGAGAATTTAAAGGTGTGGCTTAAAATTGATAATGGCTTAGAATCGAATAAATACGGTATAAAGATATTAATTTCTAATACAAAAATTGCAAAATTGATCTCGATGCAATAAATATTCACTCTAAATATTGTTTATAAACATCTCTTTTCAATTTGAAGATAAATATTTTATATGATTATGAAAATAAGCTTTTTTCTAATAAAAATTTTTAAGGAAGAATAACTTTTATCTGTAACAACGGGTATGCAAATGCTACAACAAATAATGAAATTGTAATAATTTCACGTTATTTTTATAATCATTGCATTGTTTTGGAAACATTGTTATTGTCATGTATATGAAAACTTAATAACTACTTCTAACTTATTCTAGAGATATTATGTTATTTTAAGTCCTGTATCGAAATATTTTAAACAATTAATAGCTTGTAACAATTAAACATTCGGCAAAATATTAATTCTGAAGATATCTTAACATTGTAAAAATGGCGTTGAACAGCCCACTATAATATCATAATTATCTACCTTAAGCAAAACAAAATGAAAGAAATTTCTAAAATTATTTAAGAAAATAAATAAATAAACAAGTGGAATTAAATTAATGAAATGTTTCACTTTATGCGAATTGAAGTAAGTATTACAGATTCAAGTGTGAATTACTCACTTTTTATAGATATTGAAATACGGAGATTCCAAACTAATAAGCAAAATTTTATACTTTTTAATAAATATTTTAAGTATTCTTTTACAAATTCAAATCAAATAATTATTCTCTACCGATATTTAGTTATAAATACACTATTTTGCACGTGCTTAAAAGTATGAGTTATTCAACGTTTAAAACGTGGATTATAATTTTTTTTTTTTTTTTACTCAGTAGTAAAATAATTTTTTTTTAATTTGAAAAATGGCATTATAATGTTTTACTTTCGATGTTGATATACAGTGCATTCAATGTACAACGATAATTTTCAAAATTTTTAAATAACTTAAATGATGCTACTTTTATTATTTTTTCAACGAAGTAAGTTTATTTATTGAATTTAAGGGGACACATGGTACGATTTACGCAAAAATTTTTAATTTAAGGATTTTTAATATTTTTTTGGTTGCCTTCTATGTATGTATACTATGTTAAACATATTTTGTGCTCAAAATTTCATAAAAAGCTAGCCATGTAATTTTTTAAGGAAAAAACTTGAAATTTTTAAAGTGATTTCAAAATGCTACTCCTCCTACAAAAATTGACGTACACGCATGAAATTTTATTTACAAGTACGTCAAACTATGTATAATAAAAGTTGGTATGGGTTTTGCGTTAACGTGATTGGTATTCTTACAAAACTTCTTTTTATGAATGTTTATTTTAAATTCCTTAAAAAATGTATAAATTCTGAGTTTAATTATTTTTAAAAAAATAAATATTGGTTTGATTCAAAAATGCATACCAACTTTTGTTACATGTACTATTGGGAATAGGTAAAAAAAATTTCAAAGCATTAGGCGTAATAGAAAACAAGCCTTAGCATTTTAAATGAAGACAAAATAGTTATTTTATCTTTCTGAGATACGGCAGTTTTTAAAGTTTTGATTTGCCATAGGGATGTGAATAAAAACGAACGTAAAAGCTATCATAATTCGGCGTTTTTTAAGTTTAGAGCTTTCAAATTTTGTGAGGTTATAGGAAAGTATATAAAAAAAAATTAGGCTAAAAAAATTAAATTTGATTTTTTGACCGATTTTGGTCAATTGAATCGTACTGTGTCCCACAACAACAACAACCAAAAGTAGCAATTCCTCTTTCCTTAGAAGAAATGAAATATACACGATAAATAAAAAAAAACATGAAAATTTCTTATGAATAAAACTGATTATACGTTTTATTTTTTTCACCATAACTTAAAATAATTATACTTATTATTTAACTGACAAAAATGTATGCTGCAAAATTCGCTTCACATTGCAAGACTTGATTGCATTTGCATTAAATTACCAAGACTTTAAGTACAAAAAGAATGTATTCATTGAACTTTTTAAAAAAGAAAATGAGGAAAATACGAATAAATTACTAAAAATTTTTGTAGCAATAATATTATCGTTCTTGAAATTATCATTTAGCTTAAAGTACTAAATTTGAAATAATATGTGGAAGAAAATGCGAATATATGCATGCATATTTTTTTAAAATGTAAAATCTATACCTAAAACTTAAAAAAACTCCAAATTCTACTTCAATGTATTGTTATTTTAACGAGAACTAGTATGGTTTTATTCGGATTTTTCTCTTCTTCCCATAAATTACCTTTCTAATTTTGAATTTGAATTTCATTATTATTATCTAAGCAATTCTTATCTTACTGGAACTACTCATAAGATAATGCGTTTTATTTTTCTTAATATTCCCACAAATTATTTTCTATATTCTTTTCCATTCATTTTTTATGATCCCAATATATGTAAATACAATACATTATGTTAGTAGATTTAAATACAAACAAACAAAAAGGAATTGCTGTCAGTGGTAAATGTAAAACAGTCTTTCATTTTAATGATCACAATTTTAAAACCGTTAGCTGTTATAGATTTAGAATTTGTAAAAAATATTTCGTAAGATATTTTTGTTCAAAGAGGATTTCAATAATTAATCTCATAAAGTAAAACTGTATTACACCTGCCTCTAACGCAAAGATTGTCTGATACACGAGTATGTTTGTTTGTGTACACTTTTATCAGTATATGTACATTCATGTACATTCCGTAAAATTATTCCAAGACTTAGGAATGCAATAAAAGGACCATGACAATGTTTGCAAGGAATTTACTTATTCCAGATTATTTTTGCTCCTTTATTCCTCCCCCCTCCCTCACTACATCACATATGCGTGCCTGCATGGAAAACTGTTGGCAATTAGAAGCGAATCGAGAAACTTATGATCGGCCGTACAAAAATTATCAAGATATAAATTATAAACCGTACAAAAATTATCGAGATAAGTGCTAATTTTTGTTATAAATTATATATATGACAAACCCATAGGGTCACTGGTAATTAATAAACTTGTTTTTAACTTAGAATTGTTACATTAATTATAAAGTACATTGTGTATCACTGATATATTTATAAGTATAATACATCAGTGTAAATGTGTATTTTATTTTTTTTAATGTCAGAATGTATTTTGTTTGTTTACTTTCAGTAAATTAATAATTTTTTTAAATAATCTTTTGCTCTTGACTTTTCAATATGCTCCCCCCCCCCTTGTAGAGCTGTCACACCCTCCAGGGGGGGGCGCGCCACACAATTTGAGAAACATTGGCATAAAGTAAAGCTGTATTATACCTGCGTCTAACGCAAAGATTGTCTGATATACGAATATGTTTGTGAGTACACTTTTATCAGTATTCGTTCACTCATGTGCAAAATTAAAGTCACAAACATAAAATTTGGGAAAACTTATGAACTATTCACCGTTTTGCAACGAAAAATTTGGCTCAGAGACATATTATAAGGTTAGAAAGAATTAGCAACATAAGAATATGAAACATATTTTAATTTTCAATTTAGATATGAGTCATATCAAAAAGTGTCAAATCATGAATCAGAGACAAAGCATTTTCCTCAGGAAAAGTCTAATATGGATGTGACCTCTGTGAACTGGTATACAAGCCTCACAACGAATTATCATAATGTTTATGAGGGTATCAATAAGTATTTGTGGCAACAAGCCCAATTTTTCCCAAAGTGAGACTTTTCATTCCCGGAGGATTCTGGGAGGAGAGCTACACTGAGAAATGGCTTTTCCTAGACCATCCCAAACATATTCAGTAGAATTGTGATCGAGGTTGGAGCAGTTTCTTTTTACACCTCGAATTTCACTTGGGATTCGCCAAGTAGGTGGAATGTAGAGGTTGTTTTTCTCAATGTCATCGGTTGTTGGCTTGATGTCAGATGAAAGGACCCCGCAACATTTTAAGGGCGCACGTGAACAGCGTAATGCTATCTGCATAGAGAAGCCGGTCTTGTAGCTGCGAGGCTCGAAAACGTTACGTAGGAGAGATTTTCATGATGTTTCTGAATCAGTTCCTCAAAACGAATTTTGCTTTCTAATGCCAACTATAAAAGCAGTAATAAATTAAAAAAAAAATTTCAGTTGTAGTAATATAGGTACATTAACAAAGTTTTACAGTAAATAAATGAAAAGTTTTCACGATCATGGTAATCTGGTTGGTATAGTAATGGACTATTCACGTAATTTAAAGCATAAACCGCCGTTCTGCATGATGAATGTAACACATATTATTACATTCATCAGGACTTCAGCACTTTTTCATTGGATGTAAGGAGTAAGATGTCGCCCAAAGTGTCGAACTTTTTTCATTCTCTAACGATCATCCACCTCTTCCTCTTCATTTATCTTGGTTCCCAATGGGCTAAATCCATGATGGTCACATGATAAATGCACACTCACGCGTTCTTCATTAAATAAATTCAAAAGTAACGTTAGACTTGTTGTTTTATTTGTAAAATTTAGATACAATATATCAAACTGGATAATAGACTCGGCGTCCGCCTCGTAAGCCTAGGGATGCGGGTTCGATCCCAACTCGAATCGATAGATTTTCTGGATGCTAAAATTGTAGGCACGCATGTCATATGATTATTTTGCGTATACAAGATCCCTGGAGTATCAACTTGGCTCTGATACTTTCGGCAAAATTAAATCACGGTGATATTTAGCATCCGATCAGAGCTTGAATTAAACAAATTCAAGCGTCAAAAATTTGGTAGCGGGAGTGGCCCCTAGATGGCGCCACCAACGATAAGGCTCTCATACTTGGGAGACTTGTCATGTATGCAAAGGCTTGAATGCCAAAATATTCTGCCAATTTAAAAAAGATTTGATAATTGGGTAAAACTATTCAAGTCTTAAGATTTTTCAAAATTAAACACACACATTTTCTACTATGTGTGTACTTTTAAATCAAGTGTATTTTGTTTAGCTACGTGCGATACTATTGTTGACAGATATGTACATTTTAAAAGAAAGTTTCTGAAAAAAAAGCAAAACTTGGTAACAGCGAAGCGCATGAACTAACAGACTGGAACTCGCGATGCAGTTATCATATGACTATGACGTTCCATGAATTTAGCTCATTACGTAATGATATGTCCTTGGTAAAAACCACTGAAATATGTACCTTTAAAAACATAGGAATGGTATTTTAAATAGAGCAATTATTCTATTCCTTAACAATACAAATTGATTGATTGACTTTTACTGTCGAGGAGAAATTTAAGTGTGACCAGAAATATTCTCAGTAAACAATATACAAATTGTTGAGAAAGAATTTCACTACATCTTACACTTTTTCAATGCTGTAAGTAAGGTCATGTTATGAACGTTTGGTTCTATAACTTTCAAGTACAGAAAATTGCTTTAAAATTCGAAGAACACTTTTATTTTGCTTGGCTTAGTTGCCACCAACATCAAAAAGTTGCAACTAATCTGATGCCAAAATACGGACTGTTGCCATTCCGGTAAAACGGAGAAGGTCACAAAGAAACTGCTTCCAGATTTACAAGTATAAAAATAAACACAGTTAATTTACATAAAATAGAAAATATAGTAAAGTACAAATGAATAAATACAAAATTATAAAATTCATCTTGAAAATTAATTACTTTTCAAAATATACTGTTCTACAATTTTTTATATATTTTTTTTCTTGTTTATTAAACACACTTGGCTCGTATAGACATTCGTTGGCAAAGAGTTGAATAATTGTTTTCCCAACAGTCGCTTAGGGTTATATATAAAAAATTATGAACTAAATTATAAATAATAACAGACCGAATTTAGACGAAAAATGCAACAAGTACGAAAATAGGGTGTTCAGTATCATATAAATATTTATTTAAAAATTATTTAATAATTTTTGGCAAATACTGTTTATTTCGCTTAAACTTTCTTATAAAAAAAGGCAATATTTTTTGGTCAGTCTTTTAAATGAATCTTATCAATTTCAACAATTTTTCCTCTTGGAAAACCAATCTTCAAGTATTTATAATTCTTCAGTTGCGTGTTCAATGTGGCATAAAATTGCTGCAAATTAAAAAAAGAAAGGGAAGTAAAAATTGTTTTTTCAATAATGTTTCGAACAATGTCTTTAATAACCATTAAATATGTATTGTTAAGTAGAATAATTGCATTGTTTAAAATACTATTTCTAATCATTTAAAAAAAGTTCATCTTAGTTTGCAGGATCAACATTACATATTTTCCTATTTTTAGAAATTTGAATTTGCATATAATTTTGTGAATAATATTCTGTAATTTAATTTTATCTTATATTGTTTCATTGTAGTGTGCTGAAGAAGCTTAGAAATATCTGATTATCTTTTGAGCAAACTAAAGATAGATAAGACTTGATAAATGTTTAAAAATGTTTGAAACATCTAAAATGAGACATTTTTCTATTGAATCGTTCTGTAGGTCATTATTATTGATGAATGAGAAAAAAATCATAAATTTGAAATATAATCCTGTTGAATTATCATTACAGAGTATCAAAACGTTTGTGTGAGCCTTTTAAATACTGTAATAAACAGTTTCAGCTCAAAAAACAAAAATATTTTTCTTACTTCTAAGATTCATTATAAAATAGTTTTACAAAAGCTAGGAGGAAAATAGCACTATTTAATTCGCGATAATTTTTGTGAACTTAAGGTATCCGACTACGTTCGGAACCATGATTTTAAAAAAGCGCATAAATGGATAATTTTCATGATATTTAGTGTCACTTAGATTAGAATACATGTATAAAATTGTTTTAAGGACATTTTGACAAGAAAAATTATTTAAATACAATATTTCGGCAAAAAATTAACTTAGAATAACCTTTTTTCAAAATGTTCTACTTTTGTGAAAAATGCTTCTATTACAATAATATTTTGCCTGTCTATAGCTCAGACCTCGGTACAGAGGCTTAACTATGAGTTTTGAAAAATTCACATTATTTTCAGAGTTACAACC
>BMAV01004600.1:0-11968 GCA_019973955.1 Trichonephila inaurata madagascariensis | reverse complement strand
TTATTTTTCTACCCAAAACCCCATTGGTTTCGCTGTCCTTCTTTATTAAATTTCCCTGACTGCTTTCAGGAAAGGATTATTATAGTAAAAATTTGCAAAGTTATTTTCCTTCCAAAAGAAGAAAAGTTACTATATCCATAATAGGTAAACTTTACGCCTAACGTTTTATTTCCTCAGCATATGTGTAACGTTGCATAGTTTATTACTCTAAGTTTCTTTTATGGATAATTTTACAATGTTCATTCTATACTCAATACTTTAAGGTATTCGACTACATTCGGAACCGTGATTTTGAAAAAAAACGAATAAATGGATAATATTTATGATATTTAGTGTCACTTAGATTAGAAAATATATATAAAATTGTTTTAAGAATAGTATTACAATAAAAATTATTTAAGTACAATGTTTTGACAAAAAGTGAACATATAATGACCCATTTTCAAAATATTCTCCTTTTGCGAAAAATGCTTCTATTGTAATAATAATTTACCTGTTTATAGCTCAAAACTCTGCACAGAGGCTCAACTAGAATTTTTGAAATATATGACTTAGAAGTGGGTTTATCCATGTTTTACGACAACAGAGGGGAGACATTTTAAGAAAAAAACGCCGATAGTTATTTCAATGGGTTGTAACTCTGAAAATAATGTGAATCTTTTAAAAAAAAATAGTTCAGACTCTCTGAAGAAGTCTTTGCTTTATATAAACACACACACACAACATATTATTATTTTAGAAGCATTTTTTATAAAAGGAGAACATTTTGAAAAAAGGTTATTCTAAGTTAATTTTTTGCCAAAATATTGCGTTTAAATAATTTTTTTTCGTCAAAATGTCCTTAAAACAATTTATACATCTATTCTAATCTCATGTATTCTAATCTAATAATACTAATATTAGTATTCTATCTAACAAAAATTATCCATTTATACACTTTTTTAAAATCACGTTTACGAACGCAGTCGTATACCTTAAATACTTTAAAAATTTTATCAAGATCAGTCTGTGTTTCAAAAACTCTTTTTCATCAAATATAATTACGTATAACATTCCTCTAAAAATCTTTAAAACTGTCGTTTTGTAACATTCTTTTATAATTTTTCATAATATTGTTACGTAGATCCGAGGGTTCGTGGATTTTATGCAAAACAATCACAAAGAAAATAAACAGTTCTTTAAGAGCAATGCGAATTTATTAACAAAAATCCAATCCTTTAAATACAGGATTCAGCAGCAATATCCACAAAGTAAATATCCAAAGGTCTTCACACCTTCAACAGCAATCAACCACAATAACCAGTGTTTAAAAATACTCGTAAGTAAAGATTATTCACAAGCACAGCCAAACTAATAGCTAGTCAAAACAATCCTCACTACTCGCTGGTTTAATCCAGATCCCTCAACGTCCTGGCAAGCATCTTATTTATAGGTGCGACAGAAACTTCCAGAAGTATAGCCGCTCGTGACATTAGTGGAGGGATCCACTACTTTCTAGAAGATTCCAGAGGGTTCCGAACTCGCCAACATGGTCGCCAATGACGTCAAAATGGTCGCCAAAGTTGATGCCAACTTGGCTCTACCGCCAAGATTTCGCCAATTTCTCATTGAATCACCATTATAACGTAAGGGTCGACATTACTTGTGAATGGTACAATTTTAACATGCAATAAACATTACATAGATTAATATAAATGCATTAAACACTCAAGTACAAACTATTTACACTATTTACACAAAATTCGTAACACTATATTCAGATAATAATGTCAAATTTTAACAAAAATATTTTTAAAACAGTATATATCAAAATAAATATGCAATGATTTACACGCACTATTTTTTTTATTTCCGCTAAATAATTGTAGACCTTATCTCGAAATATATTCTATTTAATAAAAAAAAAAAAATGTAACATAACACAAAAATATGAACTTCAGCATAAATACCCGTGTGTCTGTTGAAAAAAATTAAGATGATTCGCATTTCCTCAAATAAAATGTGAAATATTTTATAATTCGATAAGTTTCCTTTTTATTACTACTTTTCAATTCCTACTATTAACTCACACTGTCTATATATTTATTTATTTATCTTGGTGGAATTTTCAATCGTTAATAAAATACATTTCAAAGCACTCAATTGAGCTGAAATTTTATATGCATGATTATTTTGGATGATAATACAATAATTTAATTATAAGTAATAAAAATTAATTGATTAAAACTAATTATTAGGATTAGTAGAAAAACTCCCTAAAGCCCCGTCACTACCTCTGAGACTGAAACATGACGTTATTCGATATAAGTATTTAGACTTGTAAAGGAACAGTGATGTACGCAAATGAGCATTGTAATATAAGTTGAATACGGAAAAAGTTAAAATGAAAGAGGATCTTTTACAGATCCATATCCCTGTGACGTGAAGAAACGTGAAGTTGAAATGAGTATATTAGTCGGCACAGCTTGGAGGAAACTAAGAGAAAGATAAGAGGATTAGTGGAATTTGAAAGGTTGATTATGGATGGTTAAGAAGTTGGTCAGAAATAAATTATAGTTTAAAAAAAAACAACTAAAGAACACGCTTTTATAGTGAATTGAACTAAACAGTAAAAAAATAATTCTTAATATAAGAATAAAATGATTAACGAGAAAGTTAATGTCGTAGAGGTAAAAGCGTAGAGTTGTATTATTGTTATAATTTCTTACTAGTTCTATTCCGAAATGCTGAGTTAGTGTTAAAGTGTAGTACAAAGCACACCACGCTTTTAACACAATGACATTAATTTTCTCGTTAATCATTTTATTCTTATATTAAGATTTTTTTTTACTATTTAGTTCAATTCACAATAAAAGCGCGGTTTTTTTTAAACTTTTTTTAAAATTATAATTTATTTTTCATTTTTTAGTTCAATCTACAATTAAAGCCTGTTTTTTTAGTTTTTAAAACTATCATTTATCTTTTGTGAAATTTATACTTGAGTTTGATGTTTGGAACTAGAATTACGTGGCTGCTAGGATTAGTATTGCTCTTTAATGGATATTAATTAAAGAGTCTGAAGGGTATTTATTCTCTCCGTTTAAGGGGCCTCGGATGAATCCCATATTGTTATATTTCAAAGATTCCGTCTCTATAGATACAGGTATAACTAATAAAAGTGTGTTAAGAAGAAATATTATAAATGTCAATCGTGTTATCACCTTTTAAACGTATTGCTATAATGTTAATTCGTATCATCACTTTCAAACATATTATCCAAACGTCCTTTAATAAAATAAAAAATATTTAACAGTTAGAACATACATTTATCGCCTTTTAAACGTATTGCTATAATGTTAATTCGTATATTACTTCTAAACGTATATTTCTTTACAAAAATAAAAGATATATACATATATTTAGAACTTAAAACATAAATTTTTTTCACTTGCATGAGTATTTTTTTTTTAATTTCCATTTTCAGAAAAATTAGACTCATATTATGGTAAGAAATTGCTAATCCACCCACCCTACCCTTTCTCACATAAAGAACATTTTTGTGTGTGTTTTATTTGTATTAACCAAAAACCCCTATTTACGGTATTAGGGTTGTACCTTAATCTTAAATCGAGTTCAAAAATTCCATTACATACATGTGAAACTTATAAGAGCGTGTTAAAAAAGCAATGATAACCAGAAGCTGAGGTGAATAACAACTCAGTTAAGTGTTTGTAAGTGAACCCATTGGAAAATGTCTTGAATATGGATCCAAATACAGTGGTTAGAATATTCCAGTCAGAGATAGCAAGGTAAGTAATATTAAATCTTATTCATAAAAGGTTCATTAAAGAAATTAAGAAAACCACTACATTCTTATACCATTTTGATCATTATTATTTCAGTTACATAAATACGAGCATTGTCCTGTACGATTTTCATATTCAAATACCATGATGTCTCAGATCAGGAGATGTCTCAAGTTATTCCAGGAAAATTTAGCAAAATTTATCAGATGCTGTTGATTTTAGAGTTTTACTACTTGAAAAAATATAGATATTACAGATTTCTACGAATGTCATGAATGATAAATAGACACAAACAAATATTCAAACACAAAAGAATATTGCAACATATCATAAGACATACAAAAGAAATAGTTTTAAAAGTCGTAAAGCTCGGGAAAATAAATGTTTCAAATATATTTCTTCAAAAAGTGAAACTAGCTTGTATAAACCAAATATGAATAAGACTAATATCACTGGCTATTGAACATTTTAGTAGAGTTATTTTTGAAAATGTAATCATATATATATATATATATATATATTTTATATATTATTTGAATTTCAGCTACGAAAATTTGATATGAATGAACAATAATTTACCAAAATCGATCATTGCTTTATATATCCAAAGTTTTAAGAGTTATATATGCGAAGTAGAAATATTCAATTGTATACTTTCATTTATACATACAAGAATCCGAAGGATATGTAAATTCTTGCGTTGCTGAATAGTATAATGTATCTTTCAAGACTTTTCCTTTTATATACAATCCTTCTTATACGCAACCGTCTCGTTATGAGATCTCGACGTTATTACGAATATGTAATCCTTTGATCCCAATAGTTTGTCGCAACGTTTTAAAACTATTCAGCATAGGGAATTCCCCTTTCCCATTGTAATATTATATCCGTATAATAACCATTGTTGAAGATTCTTTGATTACTCCTGAGATTCAAGTAGTAAATATAAATCCATGAAACGTTATCCTTTCAGACGACAATATTTCAAAATACGAGGTAATTTAAAATATCTTTTTAAATAATGGATAATCCTTTAACTATAAGTCATTTTTTTTCGTTTTCGTTGCGCATATATTTTACAAAGCACATTTATTCATATTTCAACTTTTTAAAAAAAAATTTATTGGTATAGTGCGCAAATATAAATTATTTTTTCAATAGTGTACTACATGAATCGGCAAACTTGTAGGTGTAGAATGCCAAACCATCTACCAATATGATTCAGTGTAACACGCACTAGAAAATATTTGAAACAATCCATTTCCTGCGTTAATTTATGCAAAACTAGAGAAAAGGGGTAAAAATACAGATTTAGTTTATTATGTATTAATTATGCATCATTTAACACTAGGATGTCCGGGATTTCTATTACCCTTAAACGTCCACCGGTGTCATGTCATTTTGAAGTTGCGATATAAAATATATAAAGTATAATTGTTTTAACTAAATAATTGCAAGACTACTGTTCAGTAGGGTTTAGTTTTAAGACTTCTTGATATTATCTCATGTAATTTTCATATATTCTGACCCTTTATGTCATAAAACTGACGTGGACTTTATGTTTCGCAAAGATTGTTGGATCACTGCTTTGACGTAAATCTGCTACGAACGTTACTATTATACCGTATCAAATCTATGTCATCCCTAGTGACATATATATCAGGATTTACTCGAATATTATGAATTACATCTACACTTTCTTCAAATTCTTCGCAGCCCTTTCATTGAATCTTATGTCTTCATCGGAATCTAAAATAGAAGCGATTTTTTTATTTTCAGAAAGCTCTCACAACAAGTTAGCAATTTCATCAGCGGTTAAACTTTTTCTAAGAGCCATCGTATTATGGTGTCTGCTCTCCACTAAGTTCGAAAATCGAATGAAATATTTTTTATGGGCAGATAAGCAAATAATATGTAACGAAACACTTACACACAACAATTTTAGTATAACTTATTCATTTCCAGAGTGAGCTAGATAAAACACTGTATTCAAGGTAAAAAATTACGATAGAACTTTGGGAAGTAGGTTTTACTAATAGTATCTACTTAGTGGAACTACTACTACTTGTAATCTACTTGTTGAACGATAGCTTTTTATAGATAATTTGCATTGGTGTCGTGAGTAGTTTAGTGGTTGGAACATCGGACTCCAGACCGGAAGGCCTGGGCTCGAGGTGACCGATGCCACCAAATAACCTCCGAGTACACGCGGAGTAAGTGCTCGTTAAATCAGTGGGTCCGAAAGTCTTGTGGGCTGAAGAGTGCAGGGAGACTGGAGAATATTTCCCTCCCCTTCAGTTCCATGCCAAAATTGTGGAGGTGGAGATAGATGGTGTCGCCATCTATCGTCCCTTCGGCGAGTTTCGCCTAGCAAATTCGTACTGTCACCTGTATGGTGCTCAAGGCCTAGGCCAACGACAGGCATACTTCTAGCCCATTGCCACGATGAATTTCGTGGGCCTTGATCTGACTACGTCAGACAGGTGGCATTAGCCACAACAACAACAAAACCATCCCAAACACTGCGTAATTGATTGTTTGTGAGACAATGAAATATTTCAATGAAATAAATTGCAATAATATTTATTATACTATTTTAACTGAACTGAGTCGTTTGAAAATTCATTGCTACCTATCTTTAAAGTACTTCACAATTTCAAATGACAATTGTAAGGGATGCACACCAATTCCGAATATTTGAAGGATTGGATTTTTTTTGGCGCAAAAGCCAAATGCGGCCATGCTAAATCAACACAAAATCTGAACGGATTTACTTTTAAGGATCAAATTATTTTTCGATGGGAGCCCAATGGTCAGTTGGTTTTTCATTAAAAGTGTCTAAAATAATACAATGACTACACATAAATTTTCGAGGTAGTCTACCTTTTATTTTACGTGGCTCAAGGAGAGTACGGATAACCAAACAACGTTTCAAGCGAATCTTACCACCTCCGAAATCAAGTTCCTCCCCGTGAGACAGGTGTGGAACAACGTGCCTGAATAGTTTATTTATTTATTATTTAACCAACGCCCGTGCTTGGCTTCTAGACCATTTGACGCCGGGCCTCCCAGTACCGACTGACGATATCATCAGCCGGGTATTCAGCGAGTCCAGTGCATTGGAGCAGGTGGTCGCCATCCATCCTGTCATGGTCGCAGAGGGGGCAGGCCACGTTAGCAGAAACGCCAAGCTAGTGGAGATATACTCCCAAAAAGTCCTGTCCGGTAGTTTGGCGAAAGCGGACAACAGCCTCGACTCTCTCCAAGTACTTCGGGATTGGGCCTACAGTAATGATATCGACTACATACAATGAAAATATTTTACCTCACATCTACAAAGGTGTGACTTAATAGATTTTTTGATAAATGCAAACTGAAAAGGTCATAAGTAACAAACAAACAGTTTTCCCAGAATTGAAGCCCTCAGGGGGCTCACCTTCTTTAAGTGGGTACGGGTGTCGCAATCTCGAGGTACCTTAGTGATCTTTTCCTTTTCAAAAAGGGTTTACTATCTTTGGTAAACACGGGTGTCACGACCCCGGGGATACCCCAGTGATCCTTCTCTATTTTCGACCCTCCATCTTGTCATCCAATTTCTCCTTTTCTTCTTTTCCCGTCCAGACCACAGACCTATTAATGTTTGGTGCAGTATAGCCAAAACTGGCTCTTGCGCCATAAAACACCAAACTCACTCACCCAGAATTGAAGATTTTGTGAGCCCGGGGTGACTTTGTGCCCCACGCAAACTTTCCCGGATTAATTTAATTATTACGAATTAAAGCTAGTTTTCTAATTTCATCCGTTGATCTAAGTCGTACTCATTTCGGGTGAACATAAACTCACATCGTAAAAAAAGATTAAAAAGGTTTTAAGCAAATATCAAGTTGCAATTGTTTATATATAGTTTTCTTTATATTATTTCTATATTTATAAATATAACGCTGCACAAAGAAGCAAATACGTTAGTTCCAGAAAAGTTAAAGCGCAATAGAATGATACTATCAAAAGTATGGAAACGTGCTTCCAAAAATAATTGTCAAGGTGAATCTTACGCTAATGATGCTTTGGAGAAACAAAATTACGAACGCAAATGCAAGTATTAAGGAGAAAAGCTTGAATATTTTACACATATTCCCTCAGAAGGGGCACTATAAGATCATAAGTTCGAGCCATGAAAGTTCCCACATCTCCATTATTCCGCATTTTCTATAAAAGAAAATCCATAAAACTAGTTTCAAGTGCCGTTAAACAATTTTTACAGAAAAAATAAGTAGTCAAGAGACCAGTTTTCTTGAAGTTTATAAAGCCGTAACAAAATTATTGAAAAATCCAAAAGCTAAACACTCACGATAAGAATTTAGGAATATTTAATTTATACCCAGTTTTTTTATATAATAAATATTGCATTTTATGTTTTCTTTCTTTTCTTTTTGCTACGATTATTATGGTGAGAATTAAGCTCTTAAACGGGTACTATTTTGTTTTCACAAAAGGTGGGCTGTAGATAATAATTAGACACCAATGACGTTATTGTTTTAGTAGCTGGATAAAGGCACCTGACCACTTGTCATAATGCTTTCCTTTTTTTTATTATATTATCCATATCATTTTAGTTGAAACATTTCTTATACGTTGAATGAGTAGTGAACCCGTTTATCATTTACTCATCATTATCCATCTATATATTTTTTCACTTAAGGTATCCGACTACGTTCGGAACCGTGATTTTGCAAAAGCGCATAAATGGATAATTTTCATGGTATTTAGTGTCACTTAGATTAGAATACATGTATATAATTGTTTTAAGGACATTTTGACAAAAAATTATTTTATTAAATATTTTGGCAAAAATTAACTTAGAATAATCTTTTTTCAAAATGTTCTCCTTTTGTGAAAAATGCTTCTATTATAATAATATTTTGCCTGTATATAACTCAGACCTCTCTACAGAGGCTCAACTAGAATTTTTGAAATATATAACTTAGAAGTTGGTTTATTCATATTTTAGGACAACAGAGGGGAGCAATTTTAAGAAAAAAACGCCGATAATTATTTCAATGGGTGGTAACTCTGAAAATAATGTGAATTTTTCAAAAATCCTAAATGATCCTCTGTAGAGAGGTCTGAGTTACACACAGGTAAAATATTATTATAATAGTAGCATTTTTCACAAAAGAAAAACATTTTGAAAAAAGGTTATTCTAAGTTAATTTTTTGCCAAAATGTTGTATTTAAATAATTTTATTTTGTCAAAATGTCCTTAAAAAATTGTATACATGTATTCTAATTTAAGTGACACTAAATATCATGAAAATTATCCATTTATGCGCTTCTTTAATATCAAGGTTCCGAACGTAGTCGGATACCTCAATACACGTAAGATCATGTAACGTTAACTCGCCTTTTTTACATTTTAACAAAAGAATAAGATTTGAAAGTTAGCAGTAAGCTTCTTTAAAATATATTCATTATTTCGGCTTCAAAGTACAATTTACTTTATTTATATAAGCAGAAGAGGAATAAGGATTATTTCTATTTTCCTAAGACAAAAATGGTCTTACTCCGTATCGAATGTGTTAATTGATATGATGTGTTAGTACAGTCACATTGCCATAAAAATTGGCGCACCAAGAAAAAAAGAGTAGGATTGTCACGAAACTTGGCAGGAATGCACGTGCCAGACAAATATGTAAATGATTAGAAATGCAGAGTGATTGCTCATTGTGAAATTCCACCAGAAGGCGTTGAACTTCATTTTCCTTAAATTATAAAACAGGTAAGTAGAGCTTGTTTGCGTGTATTTAATAAGCTGCAGAGGGAAGCCTTATAACCAGCAACACCATTGCGCTACCGTCGGAGACAATATGAATAGTTGTCAAGAGTTTGAGAAAGGGAACCATGAGATGGAAACCCGGTGTTCATCTCGGCAAGTAGCTCGCAACCTAGGTTGTTCTGATTTCACTGTGAGAAGGTATTGAGACCAAGGGATAAGAGAGAGATCTGTTAAACGGCGAACAGGCTCAGCAAGCCCTCGACAGACTGTAGAGGACAGAACCTCACATCATATGATACGCTCTCATGGCGTCAGCAGTCTCATAGTCCACCATCCATATACACTTAACACTTCACTACGAGCTTATGTCAGTGCTTATCCCTGTAAAGGAAGATTAGAACTGGGTACCTTCCGATCCGAAAACGAGTATCTTAATCACCTTGCTAAAACGATCGTCATCGCATGCAGGCTATTACTGGTTTATATAGATATCACACTGCCGTACTACCCCCTTGCCAGTGATTCGGTGAATAGGCGAAAGAACGGTACCATATTCGTGGCGAGCGTCACTTTGAGTGTGACGGCTTTGTGGGTTACGTCATTCATGCGTGACAGCCTTGTAGGTTGCGTCATCGTTTGTGATGGCTTGGTTGCATTCGCGGTGGATAGATGGCGCCACGATTTTGCAGTTCTTTTGCATTGCCAGGGTTACCAATGAAGGAAGATTAGAAATGGTTACCTTCCGATTCGAAAACGAGTATCTTAGCCACCATGCCAAAACGATCCTCATTCCATGAAGGCTATTACAGGTTTATATAGATATCACACCGCCACAATCACAAGATGCCGTAGGGCAGTTGCTATTGCGGTACCCAGTACGTGTGCTGCCATTGACAGCCACTCAACGTCGCTTCCGTTTGGAGTGCGACCCACCACTCACGAGGCGTACGACGCACGGTAAGCCCCAGTGTTAATCCAAGGCACCATTTTAACCCAGAGGTACGGTAGTTACATTCTTCAGAAAAAAAAGTGTTGCCACTTATGTTAGGGACTCTAGGAATCATTTTCCTACTAGACATTGCTGGCTCACACACAGTAGGGTTTCTGAAGACTGCTTTCACCACATTCCCACTCGCTGACCTGCTCGATCTTTAGATTTGTCCCGCATTCGAGAATATATTGGATCATTTAGGATATCAAATTGAACATCCTACGAGTATGGTTGAATTAGAGGCACATTTACATCAATTGTGGAAAAAGATGACGCAAGATATCATACGGGACTTGTATGCCTCAATGCCCAACCATATCACATCATGCGTTAATGCTAGAGGTGACCCAACTGTGTACTAAAATTTCCATTAAGGTATCCGACAACGTTCGGATAAATGGATAATTTTCATGATATTTAGTGTCACTTAGATTAGAATACATGTATAATATTGTTTTAAGGACATTTTGACAATTTTTTTTTTATTTAAATACAATATTTCGGCAAAAAATTAACTTAGAATAACGTTTTTTCAGAATGTTCGCTTTTTGTGAAAAATGCTTCTATTATAATATTTTGCCAGTATATAGCTCAGACATCTGTACAGAGGCTCAACTATGATTTTTGAAAAATTCACATTATTTTTGGAGTTAAACCCATTAAAATAATTATCGGCGTTTTTTTTCTTAAAATTTCTCCCATCTGTTGTCGTAAAAAAAATAAACCCACTTTGAGTTATGTATTTAAAAAATTTTGTTGAGCTCTGTACAGAGGTCTGAGCTATATACAGCCAAATATTATTATAATAGAAGCATTTTTCACAAAAGGAGAATATTTTGAAAATGGGGCCCTTCTATGTTGATTTTTGTCAAAATATTGTACTTAAATAATTTTTTTTGTAATATTTCTTAAAAAAAATTTTAAATTTTCAATCTAAGTGACACTAAATATTATAAATATTATCCCCCATACGCTTTTTCAAAATCAGGCCGAAAGTAGTTTATATTTTAATTTGTAATTTTTTTCTACTGTAAATTATCCTTTTGCTTTGATTTTGTAATCACTTACTTACATAAACGTTGTAATTACGCATGCAAAATTTTATTTTTCTCTGAAAGTTCTTTCTTTGGGTGCAAATTTTTATGGCAATGATTGTAAATATTCATTTGAACATCCCGGTACTGGAAATATAATATGCAATATAAATTAGATAAAGATTAAAATCGTCCCCATACTAGATTTTTGATAAATTATGGCTTACAAAAATTTTAAATTTGAATCAGAAACTAACTTATGTGAAGTTCTATTTTTGTCTGTAAATTAGTATTTTTATATTTGAATTTAAGAAAAGTGTGTTAGATTTGTTCCACTTTTTTGTACACTTTATTTTTATTATGATAAAAGAAATTTCTTTAAAAA
>BMAV01004599.1:137367-147973 GCA_019973955.1 Trichonephila inaurata madagascariensis | reverse complement strand
CAGTAGTTTTGAAACTATTGAGATAATATCAAGGAATGTGTAACCATTAATAATAGGATTCGTACACAATTTTGAGAGCATAAATTCCTAATATCATTAAAACTTTTCAACTTTAATGTATGGTAAGGAAATTAATTCATAGTGGAGTTAATTTGTAATCAAAATGAGCTCTACTGATTTAATATATTATCATAACAATGGAATGAATGCTATTAAATCTCGTTAATACGGCTAAGATAGGACGAGTGTTTATGTCATCGCTTGGAGAGAACATGTCATAAGAGTAAAATGCAAACGTTGAATAAGCTTTAGGCATAGAACCTAATGACAATGTCAGAATACTTCACGTATGTTATATTCCCAAGATCGCTGTTCATAGATGCCCTGTGTATTCAAATAGTGCAATATATACTATCATTGAAACTTCTATATCCGGTTATTCGAACTGGAACATTTTGGAGTCAAGATTATGTATACTTATGTGAATCCAAGCAATACATTTTAGAATGTCCAGAATTCTATGTAATTGATGTTCTCTTTTAACAATACATACATATATGTTTTAAAAAAACATTGAAATAGATTATACTATTTTAACTTTTCTTAACGTAATGTATATATATATATATATATATATATATATATATATATATATATTGTTGCCAAAATGTTTGGTTTACATTATTTTAATTTTAATTTTATAAAGTGTAGCTGATGGACTGCTGGCAAGCACTGAAAGCGAGTACACACATTTTCATTTCGTATGTACAGATTTTCAATTTTTCTTCGTCTAAATCTCTTGGTGAAATTAATTAAACACGATGAATACATATTAGTTAAAGTGTTACTATAAGCACGCACACACACACTTATGTGTATATACATAGAGAGAGAGATAAGGGAGAGAGAGCGAGTGAGATAAATGGATACGAGGAAAAGTTTCAAAAATTTCCGTGTATTGAGTATATAACATAAAACTTTTTTCTATTGAGTGTTTGAGTCATTGCATTCTCTCCTTTCTTTATCCACTTGCGTCTAATTTGATTACTACTTATTCAAGCATCATTTCTTATTTTTGAGGAAAAAGAATAAGGAAAACTTTTGATTTTCAGTCGTGCTTCCATAGAAACATAGCATGATAGCAATGTTACTAAAATCTTAACATGAGAGAAAATAAACGATGCAAGTGTACAATAAATGAAGTCTACTTTTCTTGAGAAATATCGTGTTCTAAATGCCAGGTGTAGACGGGGAAGATAAGAGGGAAAGCTTTAAAAACTATAGGTAGTTCCTTTTCTAGAAGATAGAGGGAGTAAAGGCAACTATATTTGAAATAGTTGGAATAAACGTTGCTGGAATCGTGAAAAAAATGTGTATAATTATTTATATTTTTTGTTGGTTTAAATCCATACACTTAGAATCGGCATCTTTTATCACATCAATATTTATTTTACAATTGTTGTAATGCTGTATTGTTCGTCGGGGTAGACCCGATGTTACCTAACCTGACAATCGAAATAAATGGTTAAAACAAGCAACTTGTTCACGCAAAGCCACATCCTGGGATAAAGTTTTGAACAGGTGACTCTCCAGTGTCTTCTTGTTAGGGAGGCTGGTTGCAAAGACTAACTGGAGTCTTAAAAATAATTTCTCACTGAATCCTGGACCGTTGTTCACTAGATCACGAAGAACAAACAACTGTTTTATTTGAATGTGAATGCCTGATAAGAAAACCGGACAATAAAATGTGTCAAAATACTTTGATTTCAGACCTCTATTTCCTGCTGTGTACCTGCAACACATACGTGAGACAGTTGTGCTGGAGATAGATTAGCTAAATTCCTCTTTTATTAATCTATGGTTGGTGTACCGATAAAAATTGAAGCTAAGTCTGCAAAATAAATTAACCCCTTACTTCTCGCTCCCTTCAATATCACGGGGTGAAATTTCCTTTTCTATTCCTTCTGGCCGTAATATTTCCGGGCTGGAGGTTTCGTAAGTAACGCGCTAAGAAGATTTAAACTATCTCTTTCTTATGCCCGCATTCATGTTTATTTCTCGCCAGAAGGCAGTGCCAGATTAATAGTAGCGTGTTTAGAGATAGTTATTTTATTTTAAACTAGATGTTAGCACGATAAAACATATTTATATCAGCAATATGTTTTTGTAAAACCTTAGCTCAATTACTTAGTTCCACTCTACGTAAATAGATGTGGTTTGCGTTCTGTGATAAAAATATATATATATTTTTAATATTATATACATTACGGAGTTAGTTTGAAAGTGAATTGGATTTTACTTTATGTATAAGGAGATCTAAGAGTGATTCAGAAATTACTGATTGTTTTGAAAGTTCGGTTAGTGAACCTGACAGCATTGATCATGGTTCTGTACTGTTACCTGTGATATATTGGCCTTTTTATCTCATACTTTAAAATTCATCTCACAAGAAAAAATTACAAATGTGTTTTTACATTGCATAGATCTAATAACATTCTCCCCTTTAATGTTTAAAACATATGATTTTAAAAAAAAAAAAAATCTGTTTGCTAAAAAACTAATTTTCAGTCATAATAACCCTAAATGTTGGCATTTCTTAAAAATACAAATTTTTTGAATTTCAAGCTAAACATTACTCAAAATAGGCACTTTTAGGACAGGCATCTTCAAAATTATGTGATCGTTAAGGGGTTAAATCGGAATATCTCTTTAAGATCCAGTTCGCACAAGCATGCGGGTTAAATATTCTTATCCCTTTAAGACGTGAAATATTTTTATCTTTAAATATTATATTCTTCTATTTATTAACACTATACTGACCCGAATGATTCTGGAAAAAATAGTAAAAAAATATTTGGCTACCCTCGTCGAACGTGGAGTGTTCCTGTGCGGATTTGCGGACTGTGCTTTAAAGCGATATCTTGGATAATTGCAATACATTAAAATTTTTAAAAAAGTCTACTGCAGTTAGAAAGATAATGCTTATTTTTAAGGATTACGGTAAATTTCTCGAATGGAATTTAGCAAAAATGTGTGAAGTCTGCAAAGCTAAATCTGGACATATCCTACTAGTTACGATTAGAACCAAATACCGAGAGATTTTATGACTAGTTACCTAACTACTACTCTTAGAGAATAGAAATGTTAATACATCCATCAATACCTTACCTTTTTCAGAAAGCTCTGAAACAGTTTACCATTAAGATTTTCAAGCAATGACATCTGTTAATCCAAAATTACTGGAATCACTACCAGTTTTATTGTAAAAAAACAATCATCTATTTCCTACTGAGTGAGTCTTAGATTAAGGAGAAATCAGGTACATCCCTGATATCATCCCACCTGTCATTTATGTTGATCCTGAACCTGAGTGTCTACTGACCATCGTAAATTGACCTGAACTTGAGCAGGAATCCCACGCCGAGCCTCTATTCAATAAAAAAAAATTGTGAAGATGAAGTTTGGCCATTTTATATACAACTCGTCAATAAATTTAAAATTTTAACTATTGACTAAATTTTGGTGGAAGTGTGTGAAAAATATGATGTCAAACGTTATGTTAGTCATGTGCGGCTTCTCTCTCTAGAGAAATCTTTAGTTGAGTTGCATTTAAATCGAAACAAAATTATAGTGCAATCAAGTTCATTCTTTATCTGTTAGCTTTGCTATTCTATATAGTTATCGCTTGTGTTCATATTTGAATACAATGTTTGGATTGCAAATAAAATAATATTAATTAAAGACTATTAGGATTGGTAGGTAACTTTACAAATATTGTACTGAATGACCTGATTTTTTTTTTTTTTTAAATAATAAAAATCAGGATAGATTTTTAACACTAGCTTTAATAAAGATGATGTCTTAATAATAATAATACAAAAAAAAAGACATTTGCATCTTTAAAAGACTATTTTTAAAAGAAAAATTTATTAAATGTACTAATTTGAATTATTTGTTGTTTTATTATTTTTGGCATTTAAGTACAACGTCAAGTAAAGAAATATTAGTTTTTTTTCCATACTAAATCTTATTTAAATAAATAGTTAAAAATAAACTGTCAATAAATGATTTACTGCAAACAAAATAACTTGTATGTTAGAACGTCTTGCAATTTCTCACGTTTAACGATACTTTTCAGTGAACGAATATGCTTTTGAATGAGTGTTCAACAATAAATATGCTTTAAATCAATATCAAAAAGTAAATAGATCTCCAAAAATAAACTATCTAATTGATCTCAATTTATCATCTTTTATCATAAAACAAGATAAATAAGATTTTTATAATTAGCAATGAAGAGTCATTAGAGCAAAATATCTTTTGGCATAATATAAGCTATCGTACTTAGAATCAAAAAGTAGAAGTGGAGAAAATGCTATCCTAGGGGTCACAAAGAAAATTTTTATTAAAATAATCTTTTGTTCGTGTATGGGGAGAAATATATTATTTTTTTTCTAAAGGAAGGTGAATAACAGAAAAGAGATTGTATTGTATATGCTGTTTTTGGCTGAATACTTCCCTGATTTAGCATGCGCATATTTTTCCAAAGTTTAGTACATCGGTCTTTGATTTCATTTTTATACCACATATTCACAAAAGAAGTGAATAATAATCTATCATCTTCCAATTATTTTCTTCATTCAGTAAATCAAGCGGAAAATTGTTTTTGCGTGAATTAATTAAACCAATTATTTTGAACGAATTTGTTGAAAATAATTTGACATTTTAAGCATTTTAAGCATTACACATGTTTTCAACTTTTTAACATATATCTAAACACGAGATAATTTTTATGTTTCATTATTTCCTGATCATTAGACACTTTTTTGCGAAAAAATCAAACATATTACTTCTTTTTTTTTAGTATTTCAACCTTCTGTATGCCTTTAATAATATTTGGAAATAATCCTTCGAAAAAAATTCTTTTTGAGGAAAACTAATTTATTTTTTGATCAATATATACTTTAGAGGAATGCAATATAGTTATATTTTAGCCAAGTAAATTTTGTCATTTAATATTTATGTGAAGTATAACATTAACTTATACAAATATATATATAAACAAACCTTGAATCTGCATCTTTTTATGTTGTTAGTTATTTTTTTTATCAAAATCATGATATAAAACTAAAATAGAAAAATGTAAAAGTAAAAGAATGATACATTATAAAGATGCAAAAATATCTTGTGTTGAAAATAAATATTATATTTAAAAATTATCGCTTCAATAGAAAAATGGAAAAGACATAACATATATAAATAAATTACTTAAGAATTCACTAAAATATTTTCTCATTTTCATATTCACAAACTGGTGGAAAAATTGCACAACATTGAAAATAATGCTTTTAAAAAAATCATTCCTCGAATTTATATTTTAAATTTTATTTTCCGAACTCATGAAGAAATACATGAAATGTGGAAAATCTTATAATTTGGAAAGTATTACTAGCTTATTTTTAAAATCTGGAATTTAAGAAAAAAACAAAGACATTGTATTTTAATTGCATTTTTATTATTTTCATATTTAGTTTTATATGATATTTTATTATTTAATATAATTTATTCTTAAAAATAAAATTTCATCAGTCTGAATCTCAAATTATTAATATAATACAACCTGATTCTCTATTAAATAATAACAAAAAATGTCCACATTTCAAATAAGCAAATGGAGCTCGTAAATGTTAAACAAATATTTTCTCTGAAATGACATTTAATGTGTATTAATGCCTAATGAAATTGAATATGTTAAAAAAATTACAAACTCTTTTTGATCTCCTTTGTTTACTATCATTAATTTTCTTGTTATTTTAAAAATAAGGATTCACATTTTCAAGTATGAAACATTTTAACTAAACAAGGAAAAAAATAAAAATAAAATAGGAATAAAGTATTTTGCACTAGACAATGCCATTCCAAGTAATTCATATTTGTACGAAAATTTCTCTCAAAATGTAAACACCGAAACAATCTTAACTGTGCACTACGTATATTGATATTGTAACACGGTTATATTTAAAAAAATTCATGAAATATTTCTGTTGGGTAAGACTTGAAACATCCTATGTATGTTTGTTTTTCACAAAATTTCAATTTTCATCGTATTATCTTTTCCTTTTTTTTCGATATTGTAATCCATCTATTTTCCTTTTCTGAGCTTCAGAGCCACTTTTCAGTACATAGTTTTTTCTTCTCAAAACTCCAACTATATGCATAAAAACCTCGTGGTTTATTAGTTTTACAGAATATGCATCTGTGTAAATATTTAACGAAATGGTTATTAATTAAATTATTTATTTTAAAATATATATATATATATATATATGTGAATTTATTAAATCAAGCTGGACGAGATATCTATAAAAAATCAAAATTTTCAGAAAATTGACAAAAATTTGAATAATAATCTCATTGATCGGATATGGACATATCAGAAATTCTTAATTGAACTTAGATGATTATTATATAAGCAGTATGACATTTTATTTTTTTTTACTTAAAATTGATCTAACTTACGTTGAAAACAAATCTTTGGTTATGTCATACCTATGAGTTTCATAAATTTTAAAGGTTCTCATTGTCTTCATCAAATTTAATACTTAAATTCTATTATCTGATAATTACTTGTTGCTCCATGATTTTACATGAGTAGCAAATTTTATACAAAAAAAAAAAAAAAAAAAAAAAAAAACCTAAAGAGTATAAAATTAGTGCAATGCATATAAAAAATATTTGCATATTTAATTGACCAAAGAAGTCTGAAAAACTAAGTACAGTTCTGCATACAAAAACAATGTAAGATGTAGTTTAGT
This sequence comes from Trichonephila inaurata madagascariensis, assembly GCA_019973955.1. Lineage (NCBI taxonomy): Eukaryota > Metazoa > Arthropoda > Arachnida > Araneae > Nephilidae > Trichonephila > Trichonephila inaurata. The sequence goes on along the minus strand of BMAV01004599.1, from coordinate 141,158 downwards.
CTCAATATTTCTTGGGACTAAATTTACTAACTATAGAAATATTTCAATTTTTTTTAAATAAAAATCATAGTTACGAATTTTGTATGGGTACAGAGTTTATTTGTCTATTTTTTTTATACATACAACTATAAATTCTCTACGAATGGAAATACATACACACTAAATCGGTGTTTCTCTCTCTCTCTCGTATATATATATATATTATAATAACAGGCATTTGTACCATTTTTTCCCATGTTGAGTAGCTATACTTTTAAAAACATCATACAAAACTTTGTTTTTTTTAAGTATATTCAAGATATCGCTATAATCCTCTCCCTCCTGCTCTATGATGCAGAAAAGAAAAGATACCTCTCGTACATCTTGTTGTACAAACCACATTTTTCGGGTGAAGGAGGAATGAGATGTTTTTCACATTATCTTAGAGAAAAAATTTCACTCGAATGTGTACTTCCTACGCATTTCAAAGAAATATTTTGCGAATTTGACTTTACACATCCAGTCTCGACGAAAAATATAATGAACTAGAAAATAAGAGATTTCAGATCACTGAAGCAGATTTTTTTTTTTTTTTTACCGTTTATGTTTAGAGCCATAAGCTTATTTTTCATTCTATTTGCTGGTATATTTTTTGTTTATATTGAACATCTATAATCCGTCGATGGCAGTGAGATAACTACAAGAAATATGAATAATATTTCTGACTTTTTCAGGAAAAAAAATTGATTGAATTTCACAAAATTAAGTTGAAACATCTACCCTACAATTTTTAAAATAATTGTTTAGATATAGTATTTTGCTTCTTCAAGGAAAAATTAGCGTACAGTTTTTAAAAAAAATCAAAACTAATACCGGAGAGAAAAATACTTTTGTTTAAATGAATTTAAATTTCAAAACGTATTTGTTTGCTATTTGACGATGCTAAATTATTGCGAATTTTGATGTGATTTAAACTCTTTAACTGTATTTATAATTTTGTTAGAAACATTTAAGAACTGAATTGAAAAGAATTGAAGACACAAAGCATATAACCCCATAGGGTATATGTGATACAGACAACCATGAACTATAAAACATAAAAAAATTTACAAACGAATGAATAAAAAAACTTTTCTTAATATGAAGAAAGTAATTACCACTATACACTAAATAGAAAAAAAGAAAAATCGCTTAAGCGTGTATTTAAATGTAAATTAAGCTATTTAAACTTATAAATTTTCTTACAATTTACTTTTCACAATACAGGTACATTCATAATTCCCTCCAGGATTTCAAAAAACAATAATAATAATAAACTAAAAAGAGCTTAGCAAAATAAATAAATAAATAAATAATAAAAATAAACATTTTAAGGCTGTTTTCGCCATATGTACGAGAGCGTGAATTTGACGCGGAGCATATTTTCAGACTGAAGAAAATGTCTCAATTTTTATAAAAATTTGTGACATTGTAACTCATACATTTGTTTATAATGTAGCGTTTTTAAAATTTCAAAATAGATCATAAATAGTTAATTTTTCCTTTTAACGTGTGAAGGGATAGCTCATTTAGCATTACCGTATAGGAAAAAGAATGCAAAACACATTTTATGAAAGACAAATGTGTCAACTCAGATAAAAATGAGTAGTATGATAAAATAAGTGATTCGCTACAGGATAGTGAAGCCAGCATATAGTATTAATGTTTAAGTACTTTGTAATCTGAAAAAAAATATTCAGAATTTGGCTCCTATTCTTTAACATTAGCTGAAGATAGCCTTAAAGAATAAAGAAATGATTCGTGTTTTATTTACATACCTTACAGCAGTGGTTTCCAACCCCCGATCCGTGGATCAAATACTACGGGTCCGCACAAGAAATATTAAATTATTTCCCTTTTAATTAATGTGGTATATTTTTCTTGCGTTTGGGCTACTTTTTATGAAAATCACTTTATATTCCTTGTTAAATCAATGTATATTCATATTTTGGTGTAGCTATATTTTATTCTGAAGTCACGATTAAATACAATTAAATTAAAATTATTAAATCAAAACAGTCTAAAATATAATCAATCAACGCCCACTTCTTCAGCGGGTCGCGGTAAAATTAACAAACGTTGACCGGTCCACGGCGATAAAAAGTTGGAGAACGCTGCCTCACAGCCCTACTACCCAACCTTTTTATTGCCACGAACCGGTCAACGTTTGATAATTTTAAGGAGAGCCATTTTTACCCACCCACTAAAGGGAAGGTGACTGCTTGCTTCTATTTTATATATCACGATATTTTTCACATGCGTGGTATTGGTGCGGCCTAATGTGACGTCTCTCAGCTACCGGCTCACTTCTCGTCCATGGAAAGTTGCACAAACCCGAGAGAAATACACCACAGTACATAAAATAGCAATATTTTAATGTTAATTAGGAGCCCCGGGCTGGTACATGTCTTCTGCCAGGGGGTTGGGGACCACTGCCTTACAGTTGTTCTGTGTGTGAAACCTAGGAAAAACACGGCTTACATCAATGCAATAGTACAGTTTCTACTCCATTCTTCTTAACATGGTACTATCAACTACAACGTGCTATCCGATAATTTAGTCTTCTACATGAGAGTAAGCTTTCGTTCCCCCTTTTCCAAGTGATGCAGAAAACTGAATCACACGTGCCGAAAAGAAAAACACGTGCTGTAAAGAAAAACACGTGCTGTCAGTAATGTAGATAATACCATTTGAGTAAAGTGGGGCATTGATGTATGGCGTTTAATCAAGGTTTTACACATATAACACATGTAAGTTATGTAAATAAAACTTGAACTGTTTCTATGTATTCCTTAAAATGTTCTTTTTCGCTGTATGCGTCTAATACTGCTTCGAAACCTCGTGAGTGTTTATGAATAAACATGTATTAACAAACTTTACATAGTTCTTCCAAATGTGTAATGCAAAGCTATATGCTTATGTTTGGGATGATTGGAGTCAAGATTTTTTTAAGCAAAAATTTGTGTATCACTAACTAAGGATTTGAAATATATTGCAGAAAAAGTTGGTTCAACATTCTAAAAAATAAGTTCTGAATGAATCAATTCACGTAAAATATTACTTTTTTAGTTTACATTTAATAGTGTTTACTTACGAGAAACACCTTATCTGTAAAATACTACTTTTAAATTAGATAAATTGTTTATATTTATGAAAGAAAATTTAACAAATTTTTAGCAGCATTTTTTTAAAAAAAATGTCTTTTGTAAATAGTTCTCTATTTTAAAGATTCTAAAAGACATCTATGCTTACAACTGCATAACATTACCAACCATTTATACAATATCACGAACTGAGAATTTAGTTAAATCTTACAGTTCACTCTAATTTGAGCTATGATAAAATACAGAATGCGTTAGTTTACATTATTACTTAGAGCATTTTAATAACCAGAACATAATATATTGAGTTTCTTAAAACAATAGAACAACATCTCTTAAGATTCAGAGTTACGAGAAAAATACACAAAACACTTATCTTCACTATATGTTTTCTAACTATAGTACATGTTAAGAAAGAGAAAGTACTTAACATCAAATGTTAGCACAAAGCAGATTATTTCATTGATATATATCATCCTCATGTTATTTTCCCTAAGGATATTTTTTTAATTATATTCCTATGGAATGCTTAAGATAATGGTAAAAGAGTAAACAAAATTTTATAAGTATTTAAACATACAACAAAGCCCCTAGTAGATAAATATTATAAGTATAAGCCAGCTATATTTATTCAACGCAAAATATTTTATGTATATCACAAAACCTTCATGC
>BMAV01004599.1:116939-136967 GCA_019973955.1 Trichonephila inaurata madagascariensis | reverse complement strand
ATATTTCTGACTTTTTCAGGAAAAAAAATTGATTGAGTTCCACAAAATTTAGTTGAAACATCTACCCTATAATTTTTTAAATAATTGTTTGGATATAGAGTATTTTGCTTCTTCAAGTAAAATTTAGCGTACAATTTTTTAAAAAAATCGAAACTAATACCGGAGAGAAAAGTACTTTTGTTTAAATGAATTTAAATTTCAAAACGTATTTGTTTGTTATTTGACGATGCTAAATTATTGCAAATTTTGATGTGATTTAAACTCTTTAACTGTATTGATAATTTTGTTAGAAACACATGGAAACACTTAAGAACTGAATTGAAAAGAATTGAAGACACAAAGCATATAACCCCATAGGGTATCTGTGATACAGACAACCATGAACTATAAAACATAAAAAATTTTACAAACGAATGAATAAAAAAACTTTTCTTAATATGAAGAATGTAATTACCACTATACACTAAATAGAAAAAAAAAATCACTTAAGCGTGTATTTAAATGTAAATTAAGCTATTTTAACTTATAAATTTTCTCACAATTTAGTTTTCACAATATAGGTACATTCATAATTCCCTTCAGGATTTCGAAAAACATTAATAATAATAAACTAAAAAGAGCTTAGCAAAATAAATAAATAAATAAAAATAAACATTTTAAGGCTGTTTTCGCCATATGTACGAGAGCGTGAATTTGACGCGGAGCATATTTTCAGACTGAAGAAAATGTCTCAATTTTTATAAAAATTTGTGACATTGTAACTAATACATTTGTTTATAATGTAGTGTTTTTAAAATTTCAAAATAGATATAAATAGTTAATGTTTCCTTTTAACGTGTGAAGGGATAGCTCATTTAGCATTACCGTATAGGAAAAAGAATGCAAAACACATTTTATGGAAGAAAAATGTGTCAACTCAGATAAAAAAGAGTAGCATGATAAAATAAGTGATTCGCCACAGGATAGTGAAGCCAGAATATGGTATTAATGTTTAAGTACTTTTTAATCTGAAAAAAATATTCAGAATTTGGCTCCTATTCTTTAACATTAGCTGAAGATAGCCTTAAAGAATAAAGAAACCATTCGTGTTTTAATTACATACCTTACAGCAGTGTTCTCCAACCCCCGATCCGTGGATCCAATACTACGGGTCTGCACAAGAAATATTAAATTATTTCCCTTTTAATTAATGTGGTATATTTTTCTTGTGTTTGGGCTACTTTTTATGAAAATCACTTTATATTCCTTGTTAAATCAATGTATATTCATATTTTGTAGCTATATTTTATTATGAAGTCACGATTAAATACAATTAAATTAAAATTATTAAATCAAAACAGTCTAAAATATAATCAATCCACGTACTCTCCTTCAGCGGGTCACGGTAAAATTAACAAACGTTGACCGGTCCACGGCGATAAAAAGTTGGAGAACGCTGCCTCACAGCACTGCTACCCAACCCTTTTATTGCCACGGACCGGTCAACGTTTGATAATTTTAAGGAAAGGGAAGGGGACTGCTTACTTCTATTTTATATATCACGATATTTTTTACATGCGTGGTATTGGTGCGGCCTAATGTGACGTCTCTCAGCTACCGGCTCACTTCTCGTCCATGGAAAGTTGCACAAACCCGAGAGAAATACACCACAGTACATAAAATGGAAATAGTTTAATGTTAATTGGGCGCCTCGGGCTGGTACATGTCTTCTGCCTGGGGGTTGGGGACCACTGCCTTACAGTTGTTCTGTGTGTGAAACCTAGGAAAAACACGGCCTACATCAATGCAATAGTCCAGTTTCTACTCCATTCTTCTTAACATGGTACTATCAACTTTATTAACAACATGGTTTATCCTACCCTGCTATCCGATAATTTAGTGTTCTACATGAGAGTAAGTTTTCGTTCCCCCTTTTCCAAGTGATGCAGAAAACTGAATCACACGTGCCGAAAAGAAAAACACGTGCTGAAAAGAAAAACACGTGCTGAAAAGAAAAACACGTGCTGAAAAGAAAAACACGTGCTGTCAGTAATGTAGATAACACCATTTGAGTAAAGTGGGGCATTGATGTATGGCGTTTATATATATAATCAAGGTTTTACACATATAATACCTGTAAGTTATGTAAATAAAACTTGAACTGTTTCTATGTATTCTTTGAAATGTTCTTTTTTTTGCTGTATACGTCTAATACTGCTTCGAAACCTCGCGAGTGTTTATGAATAAACATGTATTAACAAACTTTACATTGTTCTTCCAAATGTGTAATGTAAAGCTATATGCTTATGTTTGGGTTGATTGGAGTCAAGGAGATTTTTTAAAGCAAAAATTTGTGTATCACTAACTAAGGATTTGAAATATATTGCAGAAAAAGGTGGTTCAACATTCTAAAAAATAAGTTCTGAATGAATCAATTCACATAAAATATTAATTTTTTGGTTTGCATTTGACAGTGTTTACTTACGAGAAACACCTTATCTGTAAAATACTAATTTTAAATTAAATAAATTGTTAATATATGAAAGAAAATTTAACAAATTTTTAGCAGCATTTTTTAAAAAAAAATGTCTTTTGTAAATACTTCTCTATTTTAAAGATTCTAAAACACATCTATACTTACAACTGCATAACATTACCAACCATTTATACAATATCACGAACTGAGAATTTAGTTAAATCTTACAGTTCACTCTAATTTGAGCTATGATAAAATACAGAATGCGTTAGTTTACATTATTACTTAGAGCATTTTAATAACCAGAACATAATATATTGAGTTTCTTAAAACAATAGAACAACATCTCTTAAGATTCAGAGTTACGAGAAAAATACACAAAACACTTATCTTCACTATATGTTTTCTAACTATAGTACATGTTAAGAAAGAGAAAGTACTTAACATCAAATGTTAGCACAAAGCAGATTTTATTTCATTGATATATATCATCCTCATGTTATTTTCCCTAAGGATATTTTTTTAATTATATTCCTATGGAATGCTTAAGATAATGGTAAAAGAGTAAACAAAATTTTATAAGTATTTAAACATACAACAAAGCCCCTGGTAGATAAATATTATAAGTATAAGCCAGCTAAATTTATTCAACGCAAAATATTTTATGTATATCACAAAACCTTCATGCTCAAATTTAAGACAAAGCTGAAAAAAACTTTTAGTTTTTATTTGTGGAAAAAAATAAATGTCTTTTGTTTCATTTTCATATTTAAATGGTTTTATTGAAACGTACATGCTATTTTCATCCCATAGGTAAAGTTTTAAGACTCCGGGCTTGGTGAGGTCGACTCACCTTCCATCCCTTCAGTGGGTTGATAAATGTGTACGTTGCTTGCTTGGAAACTAAAACCCCGGGGAGTTCACATTAGACTGATCATCTGACCGGAACATCTTATCATGCACCTCAGGGTCGGAGGTCACGAAACCTGAGATGGGCACATTTGTCCTTGTCCCTCATGGGTTGTTGCGCCACCAAGTTTAGTTTACGCGCTATATTAGGTTTTCTAATTCAGAAAACCTAAATAACCTAACCTAAAAAACACCTAATTTTGGGTTTTTTTAGTACGAAAATTTTTAATAGTTCCTTACAATTAATTATTATTTATTTAAAAAATATATATAATAATTTATGAATATATATAATAATTTAATATTAATTATTAAATATAGATTTCTTTAATTTCATTAAAACATTTTTTTGGTATAAAATTTTACTTAGAAAATAAAACAAACAATTTCTTTCTTTGAAACACATCTGTGTTACCCTTAATTTTGCTCTTAGTTTCCATACTTTTATCTGATTTTAATACTTGTTTTTGCTTAAGATATATTCTCATAAACGTATTACATACAATAAAAATTCTCCAATACTTTATTTTATTGTTAACTGATTAGCATTCTAGCCTTTGATTTTTTTTCTAGTTTCCTCGCAATTTAAATACACAAAATAAATCAACATTTAATAATGTTTTCAATTTATCTTAAATCTTGTACCTAAACCTCCTTATCTCCATAAACAAAATAGGATTTTTCCTTTCCTAAAACAACTCTAGTGGGAGTATTTTTACTTCCAGCGAAAGAAGATTAATGACAGCTGTGATATTACTCTCATGAAAGAATACTTAAGCTTTCCCTAAGCCACGACCTAGAGTTGACATGTTGTCCGCAGTTTCTTCCTGGTTTACTAAGTAGGTACCCATTCCCTTGGTGAAGAAACTGGTATCTAATGCAGTTTTAGTGCTATGAACGCTTAAATATCGTGCTTGTCATTCCTAAAGAAAGGATGTTGAATGGCGCTTAAGGTTTATAAAAAAACAAATTACTCCCTGGAATCACAACGCTAAAACTGGTTTTCTTTTTAAATATTAAACGTAAAAAAGTATAGGAAAGGTTTAGATTTTATGTTTTTGTATAGTAAAACGATCGTCTTCATTTGTTTTGTTTCGAGTGTAATTTTAACATTTAAAATAAAAAAAATCTACCATTTATCTAACACTGAACATTTTTATTTAAAGAAATAAATTTTCAAACATTGTTTCTTAAGAGTTAAAAAAGGAAGAATTTTCATTGAACCAACACACAGGGTAAATATTTTTTCCCAAAGAATCATAATGTGTAAAAGAGATATAAATTCAAATCTTCATTTTAAGTCATTTATATTTAATTATTTAATTAATATATATGTTTAAAATAATATTTAAAAAACTGCTACGATTTTAAAAATAAATAAACTGTTTTAAAAGAGAAAGATATATATTTGACTGTAAGATCAATTCGATTACTTCACAGTAATTTGTTTTCAAAAACAACAAAATAGATGGATATATTAAAAGCAAAAGTAATTTGAAAATTAAATAAGAGAGAATGACACTTTTTTTATTATAAGGGCTAACATTTATTTATTTGAAAAAAGTTGGCAAGAACTATTTCCAGGAATTATGTTTTCTAACTTTTATAAATTGTAACATTTAAACGGAATCAAAGAACTGAAAACTCTTATTTTAAATTTTAACAATACCCACTATAACATCATGAAAAATTTTTTTTTATCTGTATTTCTTTTTATTTTATATTAAGTATTTAAAACTATCACGTCATTATTCTTTTTAATTTATCATTATTTAAATTTACGATTTTTTTTTTATGAAAAATTAAAGTAAGTAATGCAAAGTTGAAATTTATTATTTTCTAGAACATGAATATAAAACACATATGTATAATTAAAATATATTTGTTATAATATGTAATGATGTAAAATTGTATGTAGGTTTCCCAGTGAAAAAAAAATATGTAATTGAAATGCAAAGGTTAATTCTGAGAAACCCGAAAATAAACTGCATGAAGGGAGTAGTTAAATTACGCGACATTTCCAGTACATTTGTACTGCATTAGAATATGAAACTGATTAGCTTTTAACACCAATGCACATGATGGTGCATTGGTGCTTCAACAAAAAGCTCTAAAAAGGTATATCATCTAGCCATTTTGCAAGACAGGATTTGATTTTCGTGTGGCTGTCCAACGTAAGCAGCTGCAAAACGCCTTGAATAAGGATATGAATGACAGTCAAGTAGTTCAACCTTGTAAAAATTCTTGCCAGTAGAGAAGGATCCGACATAAAATCGCTAATTTCTTTTTTGAAGAAATTATTTTGTCAGATATAACGAGGCAACAAAGTTTCAAGTATAAAAACAACGGCTGCAGTAGGGATTGGATGAGTTGAGATACCGATAGTATTAACTTCGTTATATCAGTAGATGTGATTTTAAACATATGCGGAAAATTTTGATGAATCACTTTGCCAAATTGGGAATCATGGCAACAAATACGGCATGTTGCTCAAAAAATTGGTCTTCATTCGTGCCACTCCATATCATTTGAAGCTAAGTTAAATTTGAAGACCTCCATTACTAAAATTTTTGTTTAAAAGTCACATGCGTTTGAATATGGAATGGTTTATTAAATTTTCAGATATTGATAACTGAAAAGCCCATGTCTACATAGACTAATTACGTTTCTGCCTATGAAACCCCTAAGTGGGCCTTAAATATTGTCGTCTAAAGACACCGTGGAGAATTTCGGGAGAATTTTGTAAATGTCGACTTATGGCAGAGGTCTTTAAACTTTGTCGACTCATGGACACTTTGAGAAATGTTAGAAGTATTAGTTTTTTGAGAGGAATCCTGTCCCACTCTTGGAAGAAAATAAATTAAAAATATTTAAAGTAGATCAACATGTTATATGTATTTTACGTAATGTCCGTTAAAGAAAAAATTACTGCATTTCTCGAACAAGAATTTTAAAGTTTTAACATTATATTAATATAATTTACTCATTACTAGTATTATTTCGTGAATACCTCGGATTCATGCTCCACGGGACACTATCCTTCGCATTATATTTACTGAAAGGTGAAGGTGCGTGCATGCGTGAGTCCACAAGTTTGTGTGTTTGTAAATGTGCTTGCATTTTTTTTGGCACCAACTGCCAAAGTCTAGGTCTGATGAAGTTTCCAGTAACATTCCCTAATCTGCATTTCATTTGTGATTCTATAGTCATCTCCAAAATTAAGGTCACAAATATGTTTTTTGTTAAGAATTCAAAATGCCTCCAGTAAAATTCATAGAATTTATATTTTATATAATTTGATAAATGTGTAGCATAATATCAACCTTCAGTTTAGGAAAATATTTTGCTTATCATTTGTTTTTGCAGAACTACTGGACCGTGACCGTTAAAGCAAATGGAAATTTTGCCTTCGGTTTTGTGAATATTGCATTAAACAAACAAGTTAATCTGTCTGTAGTGAAAATGACTTCTCATAATCGTTTCGATGATTCTTTGAGATGGAGAGTCATTGGCAGGCTTGAAGCTAGCTAGTCTCAAGCGGAGGCAGCTCGATGGTTACAAGAGGTCCGAAAGTGGTCTCTTGGTTCTAAAATTAAGTCCAAACAATTGGTACTGTCACCACAAAATATCGCCAAAAACCAATGCTATCTGCACAGAATCGCTACTTGGAATTAGGCGCATGATGACATTGGTGGATATCAGCTCCTAGCTTGCTCGTGACCTTGCTACTGCGTCTGTAACGAGAATTTCCTGGCAAACAGTTTGCAGCTGTCTTGCGGAGACTGGCCTCTACGCCCAGCGTCCTATCTAGTGTGTTCCTTATACTGCATCCATCAGAAAAGACCGTATATTGTACAGCTGAAAACATCAGTCTGGGATACCAGAAGAATGGGAGGATGTTCTTTCTGTGATGAAACAAAATGTACTAGACAAAGTGATTCTTTTCGAGATTTGTGGTGTTTGACTATACTTTTATGGCATTATTTTCCCTTTTTGCTTACATTTTATTTTTAATGCATTTAAAAATGAAAAAAAAGGTTTTATTTATTAGATTCACACGTAAGTTAATGAAGTAATATTTTACTTTTTTACTTTAAGTTACAAATTTTAAAGTTAAGTTCAAAGTTTAAGTTCTTACAAATTTTTGAAGTATTCGATTAATTCTAAGTTAATATTTCGCCAAAATATTGTATTTAAATAATTTTTTTTGTCAAAACGTCTTTATAAAACAATTTTATACATGTATTATAATCTAAGTGACACTAAATATCATGAAAATTATCCATTAATGCACTTTTTTAAAATCACGGTTCCGAACGTATTCGGATCCCTTAAAATAAAATGAGCTCGAAATAATTAAATAATTCTTTTGCAATCCAAAATAGTATCGAAAGTCAGGATAAATCTATGTTGACATAATGAAATAGTCAGCTTCGTAAGTTGGAATGATAATTGAAAAGAAAAGGTACAGCTATGTCGATATAATAAAAACGTCAGCTTTCTTAGCGAAGACGGTATCCGAAGACAAAACGGTCAATTTCCTAAGCGGGAACAGTATATGAAGACAGTATAAAACTTTGTGGTCACGATAAAAACGCCAGTTTCCCAAATGAAGTTGTTGTTCATAGACAAGGTAATGCTATACGAGAATGTGGTATTTGAAGACAGGCATAAGCTTTGTAAACACAATAAAAACGTCAACTTCCTAAACAAAGACATTGTCCGAAGAGAAGGTAAAGCTATGCGCCAGCATCCTAAGCAGGGATAGTATCCAAAGAGGTTAAAGGTCTATGGATATAATAAAAATGTGAGCTTCCTTATCGTCGATGGGTTCCTAAATCAGGGTAAAGCTATGTTAATACTTTAAAGAAGTATAAATTCTAAGCTGGAACGGTGAGCAAATAAGGAGAAAAAAAAGAGAGCTAATATGATATTATCGATACGTAATCGTACAGTATTAGTGAATTAGTACTTGGGCTTATAGTTATTTTTAGACAGTTTGCGATGCATCAGTAATGATTTGATCAACATATTTGTAAATAGAACACGTTGAGTTAGTGAAGCCTGTAAGATATTAATACACGCCATCTAATTAAATAAGAGTTTTTGTACGACTAATAATGATTCTTTTTGCTGTTTCTTAGAACTACAGCAATAGATTTTCAGCTCGAAGTTTTTTTCTTTCTTTAATTAGAACATAGACATGGGTTTTGATATCCCGTATTATAAGTTAATTTTCTTTCAGATATTTTTTTTTATATACGTTACTTAATATTTTATGTTTTTAAATATTTTACTCACATAGATATAATAAAGCGCAAAACATAGCTAATAAATTATTTAATAACATCACCGGATAAATTCTTTGAAAAAAAAAATTCCAAATATTTATTGTCTTTAAAATTTTTCTTCATTTATTCATATACAAAATTCTTTTCAAAGAATTAGGTACTATTTACAGGAAAAAATATTTTATTTCATTATATATACATATATTATGCATACAAATATAATAAATTTCGAACCATGTAGTGAAATAGTTTTTATAATGGTGCACTTAAAGATATTAATTTGATATCGGTACGTTTCCCTCTAAATTGCTTCAAACTTTCGCCAAATTGGAGGATAACAAAACAATTTGATTTGTAGTGTTTGGTACAGTTTGCTTTAATGCGTATGTAAATATTATCGTTATTTTCTTACTAGATTATTTTTATTGCGGGATAACTCTATTAATTTTAAGCTATGCGATATATTAAGAAATTTAATCATTTCTCTATGCAGGACGCTATTGTTATAGCTTCAAGTTCTATTTTTGTGATTTCTTTCTGTTGGTTAATGAATATTTTAGAAATTTTTGGTAAGTATCAGGATCAATTTATAAACGAGTAGGAGATTTCAGCTTTAAAATATTATGGACTTAAAGGTTTATCATATTCGCACGTTTGTTCAATGTTATTTTCTAAGTGAATGAGCTTTTTTTTACCCCTTAGTTTTTTTTTCTCTCATATTAGCCTTTATGAATTGTGATAAACGTGGTAGAGTCATAAGAATTGTACCTTAAAAATGTAATAAATTTTGAAGCCGAATTTTTTACTGTGGATCTTACTGCCATATTAATCAATCTGTCTTCAGAATTCTTTTTTTAATAGCAGCAAATTGCAAACTTACGTTGTGTTTTACTAATAGTAAATGATTTAAAAAAATTTCTCAGATTTTGCAATACCTCATAGCTTTTTTCTTAGTGCTTAATTGTTCTTTCAGAGACAAATTATTTTTGTAAAAATTTTATAGCATTAACCCTTTTTAATTTTTTTTTCTTTTGGAATTTTGAAATTCCCCAAATTGAAATTCTGTTTCCTAGTACTTACATTCTTGAATTCCTTTTTACATCGAAAAGGCAAGTACCTATTTCCTTGTTTCAGTTTTTAAATCTTTTAAAATGTTGTAATTCTACAGTCCTCACTTGGCTTTACCAAGTTGCAGCTATTTTTTTTTTTTACTTTCTTCTTTACATTCCGCTTTACTAGGGATATATTGGTTTTTGAATAAAAAAATTATTTTTTACGTCTGAGGCTTATTTGGCGCGATTTTAATCGTTTCTAATAGATATGTATGAGAAGAATACCAATACAGAGTCAGTTTCTACCAGAATGCAAAATACTAGACTTTCAAGAAAAAAGTGAAAATACAAAGAAAAACAATTTCTTCTAACACTGTACATACGATTAATATCTGCCTCTTCGACTTATATCTTTTTCATTAAAATTTTTACTACGGAAGCCTGAGAAATAAAAGTTATTGTAAAATACCAAATAAGTTTTTGATGATTTTTATGTAATTTTGTATGTGGATCTCGAAAATAGCCACCATTTTTCCATTACGTTAGGATATTTTGTTAACTCCATATTGATATTTTTGCCGAAATCCTATTTGAAAACTAATTCTCTTGAACAATTTATCATGTATCATGTTAGCAACAATAGTGTTTACCCTGTTATCTGTGTTATAAGCAATTATCTATGTAAATATCAATTATTGATTAGGCAAATTGATTTTTCATTAAATGAATTAAAAACACTGTCGACAGATCTCACGATTTGCCTCTGGTTGAGAGAAAACAAGAAGTTCCTTTGAGGTTCAAACATTTTATATGCAATTATGGTACAGTTTCTGTGTGTGTGTGTGTGTGGAAAATAAAGATCACTAACATAAATTTTAATCAGCTTTTATTAAGTTAATTTATTCAAAATAAACGATTAAACAAGAGGAGAAAATATTATGTCTGTGTACATAAATATTTGAAACAAATTTTAAACTGCGTAAAAAGCGAAACGAAACAAATTTTCTGTTTAAATGCATGCTTTTTTTCCCCTTTTAAACCTCTTTTTGACATTCATTTATATTCAACAGGTCCATCTCACGTTAATACCCTGCAGTAGTCGGTCAGAATGTCCTCTCCCCCTATCTTCTCTGATATTTGTGCTCCATTTGTTAGATGTTTTTGGTGGAACTTTTCACCCTGTTCTTCGCAGACTTATCGTAAATTTAAGTGGGGTGGGGGTGGACGGATATCACATATGAGTGAAAGACCCAAACCACCAAAGCTTTTGTTTCCTTTGTTGTCACAAATTAATTATCTCCCAAAAGCTTGCGGATATCTGGACTAACAAAGATCCCTTCTTTCTCAACTTGGCTCCGGATAAACCTGAAAACTTTATATAAAAGCATTTGAAATAACCGCAATTTATGAAATATCCTTGACAAACTGTTTCGTTACACTTAATTTTATGTGCAGATGGGTTAACAGTACATTGTTCGGCTCAACTATGCTGTTCAGAACCACATTCTTGGTGCAGGGTTTCAGACTTTCTTCCATGGCTTAAGATTTTCTGTTTGAATCCACCTCACTCAAAATTGAAACATTGGAACTTTGTGT
Organism: Trichonephila inaurata madagascariensis; assembly: GCA_019973955.1. Lineage (NCBI taxonomy): Eukaryota > Metazoa > Arthropoda > Arachnida > Araneae > Nephilidae > Trichonephila > Trichonephila inaurata. The sequence continues at coordinate 125,664 of BMAV01004599.1, read as the reverse complement.
ATTTGCCTTGTTGTGTGTGTATGACCAAGAAGCATGAGAATAACTCTCAAATCACAGCAAATGGTCCAACGGTGGTCAGCATAATTTATTTTGTTGATTGCGTAACTTAGAGTTTCCCAGTGTTCCTTTAAATGCATCAAAAATCCAACTGGTGCAGATACGTAATGTCTTCCGTGATGAAGTAAGACAACCTTAAGGCTCCTTTTCGATAAATCTATAAACTAATCTGATTTTAAATTTATCATAGGAGATATTAAATTTTATCATCAATACGGAACATCTGAACACTAGACCAGGTTCCAGTTTTCCTCAAAGTATGTTTAAACAAATTATTTTTCTTAATTCCTGTACCAAGAAAAGCAGGTTCTTTTCTTCAAGAAGTGTTTTTTTTTCTTTCAGTATGGAGTCCAACAATTTCACTGCCTTTTTCAAAATGCCAGATCTCTAGTCAGATCATTAATTTCAACTTTATAGAAGGACTAAGGTGAAACGCGCTCCTGAAAACTTATAATTGGTATTGGAAACTTGAACTTGTGGCTAAGCTATTGGTAGAGAGAAATTGAAATGGAATGGTGTCACAGTGTGATATTCTGCGTGTTTCAACATGTTAGATAGAAGATCAGTCACGAGGGAATAATAGAACGCTGTACAAATATTTTAGTGAAAACTCATAAAAATCCAATTCAAATTGAATTTAAAAAATTTGATGTGATAAATATTTTTTATTATTATTTTTAAGCACACAAAAATACATTAACTTGAGCCATTACTTCCTTTTATTTTTTTCATTGAAAGCATGTGTTACCAATTAATAGATAATCAATTAGATGAAAATCCGTTCTAATTATCCAATTTCATGCAATTCTGATTTCATTTGGATTTTAACTTCTCATTTAATAATCTTTTATTGCTAGTCTTCAATGATAATTTATTAACAATAAATTTAACCTCGAAAAGTTGTTTCATAGTAGCCTTTTGACAAAATTTTGGTTTTCGGGTAGAATTACTTTTTCTGAAAGGAATTAAACAGTTCTAAAATTTTACAAACATCTATCAAATATGACAACTGAGAAATATTTCATATACGAAAACCAACTTTAAAAGGAGCAGCTGTACTCCGCGTCAAGCTGGCACGGGGGAAATGAGGGTTCGTATCTGTTCCCGGAAAAATAATAATATAAGAAATTTTGTATCACTTGGTTAAGTGATAACTATCTTATTTTTAAAAATCTGACACCACTCATCACATTAGGGTAATGTGACCCCAAATTTTAAAATTTCACAATATTTTATTTTTTTTTTCTAACGGGATCTGACATAGCATTGCCTATTCCCTTCAGTCATTTGTTGAGCAATACACTTTGCTGATTTAGTTAAAATTAAACGTAGTATGAATCAGAGAATATGATGTCACTATGAAAAGAAAAACATCACATATATACTACCTTAAAAAAGTATTTTTTTTATGTACATCATTTGCTCATTTTCTATCCAAAAAAATCAATTTTTTTTTAATTTTTTTTACAAAATGTGTTTATTTTAAGAAATTCAGTCTTAAATATGTAACTCAAATTAAGCTTAAAAATTGAACGGAAAACATTTTGAAATACTGTTGTGCAGGTCAGGTTTATTAGATTTTATGCTATCAGTCTCAAAGAATAAACAGTTCTTTAAGAGTGATGCAATGTTTTTGAAAAATCAATTCTTAAAAAAAAAAGGACACAACAATAAAGTTTGCCCAATAAACCCCAGAATGTTTTCACACGTTCTGCAGCCCTAAGACACTATTATAAGTGTCTTAAAATACAAGCACGTAATGATAAAGATTATCCGCAAGAAATCTCGTCCTCTTCAATACCCGATGTTACGCTGACTCAGTTTCAGCAAGTAATTGTTATTTATAATCTGCACAGATACATTCGAGCTATTTCTCGAAAATCCGCTACATTACCGATCACGATATTATAAATTTCTCCAGTAACTGCCAGAAATATCCATATAGTCATAAAGTCACCAAAAATGGTTACCTACTCGCTAAATTTTGAATAAAACACAATTATGATATAAGGGACAGTATTGCTTGCGCGAATATTACAATCTTCATCATAACATAAATACAACATAATGTAATATTTATATACGAAACATCCAGATATAAATTTTCTACGGTAATTTTAAGATAAAATTGAGCATCAACTACACAAAATTCGTAACAGTACTTTAATGAATTAAATACTTTAAGTGCTTGCTTTCAACACGAATGCATCTTTTCAAAAATGATCACTTGATGAATCATAAGTAGCTAGACATGCAAAAATGTTTAGATAATTTAATTAAAGTATTACAAACATATTTTTCGTTTTATTTTTAGGTTTTTAACTTAGTTTGAATTGTGCACTAAATGATTTTTTTTAAAATTACGTTATTTGGAACCAATGCTAATGCATTAATTCTTAAGATACTGTAAACTAAATTGAAAATGAAGATATAGTTAATGATAAATGTAGAAACTAAACAGTCGCCTACACAAAATACAACACCAAGAAGGACCAGAGAGATTGGCAGATTCGATGTTGAACAAAGGCCAAACGATTAAAATTACAGCCTGTTTTGACGTATAGATGATGACAAAAGCAGTTATTCGTGTAGCCGCCATTGTTGGCTATAAATGCTGCCACACACCTCGGTAAAGATTAATAGAACCTTTGGATGTATCCTCAGTGTACATCAGTACATGCGGTTTCCACATATTAGCAAAAGCAGCAGGTGGAATATCCCGGGCCAGTATGTGACACACATTTTAGATTGGCGATACATCGGAAAAACAAGCAGGCTAGGGAAGCATACAAGCTGATGGGTACAGAACTATTGAACATTCGGTGTCACATGAGCTCTCGTATTAACCTGTTTGAATATGGTTCAGGACAAGCACTTGATGCATGGGAGAACTACAGGCTCCAAAACCTCAGAGATGTAGCTCTGCATGTGTTCAGTGTAACCGCAATGCTTTTTATACAAGTGCGGGAGGGAAATCCAATACCACCCCAAACTATAATACCGGGTACTGGCCCAGTGTGGCGATACATAACGGAACAGTTCAAAATCCTCTCAATACGATGTCTGCTAACTCGAATCCGACTCTCGTGACGTTGCAGGCAGAAGCGGGATTCGTCATGAAACACAATGTTGATCCATTCCATGCCCTCAGCTTATTGAACTATTTGCGGGCAAACGCCTGTGGTTTCCTATCAAGGGTAAACGAACCGATGCAGGCCTTGCGGATATTCCATTATGCTTCAAACGACGTCGAATAGTACGAGTGGACACAGAATGATGTGGAACAGACTGAATCTGTTGTGCTATGATTCATGAAGTGGCTGCGTGATCCATCACTGTCAGGTGCACAGTCCACCTGTCATCATGGTAAGTGGTGTGAATAGGTTTGTGCAATCGGCCACCTCAGTCCTTTGTTTCCTCCAGCATCTAGCAATGACAAATCCGCATTGCAGTTGCTTGGTTTCGTCCTACACGTTGACCGACTCCTCTGAGGGATAATCCGCCATCCTTATACGCCACTATTCTTCCTCGGTCGTATTCCGAAACTTGGTCAAAGATGTTCTATATCTTCTACGATAAATAGGTAAACAATTAACGAAAAAAAATTGCCTTGCTTCAAATCGGCAATCTGTTGTCCCCTTATATAGCTCTTCCCAGTGATGTTACCGTCGCCCTTTGTGTGCGTCTGCGCTGTAATGTTAATGATTTGTATAATTCATCGCTGTCAACGCATGATTTAAATTTACCATGCTTTCCCTGCGTTCTTAGGGGTGTTACAATTTGCTTGATGAGCAGTGTAAATAAATAATTTCGGATTTAATTTGCATTAAGTTCCTCCTTTATTCCCTAGTTAAATTTCGTTATCGTTGGGAAATTTTACCACATTTCCCCTAAAACATGTCGTAAGATACGATTATTCTTCTTATTAATTTGGTTGAGGCTAATGTATGAGTGCTTCTTTTGCAATAGCTCACAAGCTCATGTATGCAAGGAAGAAAATGTTGCAACAAATTACGTGGAAAAAGTAGTCGGAAAGTGCAAACCCTTTCAGTATCTTCCCGTATGAAGTGCAACCCTCGTTCAGAAACAAAGCTTTAGTTGCTCGTAAAGAAATTGAATCTCTTTTGCATACATATTTGTAATTCACGGGATATTTTAACACATAATTCTCCTTCATTTGATTCTAGGAACTTCAGAGTTTCGCAGAATACGGTTGGAAGAGCATAGATTTATTAGAACTTCTGTACTATCACTATAGTGAGGATGGTATTGAATTTCATTGTATCATGTCCCTTAGTACATATAACCGATAAATGGAACAGAGATCGCTATGTATTCCTGACCTTAAATTCTGTCTTATGTTCATTTTATCTATGACAATATTCCATCAGTTAAAACAGGAAACATATATTCTAGATATTGCTCAAGAATTTAATTCTCAAACAAAATCTCTCTTAAATGCATAATTTTTTCTGTATTTCTCTTCCACTTTCTATGTCACGCACAAATATATATAATATATAACTTACAAAATATTTTGCACAACATATTTTACATGTATAATATAATAACTTTTAAGCCTGTGATGGGCTCACGCGTCTTTTCTTTAACATAACCTCTGGGTTCCTTGGGGGCCAAGATTAATGGCAACTCTTTTCCAACCAAAACCCAAGAAGCGAAATGTGAAAAAGAAATGCAAATAAGATAGATTTTAAATTACAGAAGTTTCAGTAAGTGAGATGGCAAATTGGTGAATGTTATGAGTGAAAGATATACAAGCGTGAATTGACAGCCATTTGTGAAGTTACCTGGAAGATAAGCCATTAAGTCGAAGTGCATACCATTGCACGCGCGCCCAGACGTTTCTTCATAAGATTGAATCTAAATTGGGATTAAGGCAGTGCTTCTCAAACTTTCACTACTGGCGACCCAATTTTCAATCATAATTTTTAGCGCCCTCCCCCTTACACAATAATAATGCTCTTTGTTGCTAAAGCTACCATACGATCTTAATTATAAACCATACAAATTCAGAAGAAAGTATTAAATTTTGTATTTGTTACTTTTAAGTAATATATATTTTATATATAAGCAAATTATATATATATATACTTTTATAAGTAATATATATTTTAAGCAAATTATATATATATATACTTTTATAAGTAATATATATTTTAAGCAAATTATATATATATATACTTTTATAAGTAATATATATTTTAAACAAATTAATTTTTTTTTAAGTAATACGATAATTATCATGTTATTTTTCGTATCTATAATTTTTAAATTGGAAAAGATTGCAAAATGATATTTATTTAAAGATTTATTTCTTCCATGATCCATTTCTAAACGTTTAAATGTCATTAGAAAAATAGTCTAGTCTATGTTGCTCTCTTATCATATCCGTCACAATTAGCATTCTCGCGAACGTCTGCGCGAGTCTGGACAAACTATCCGACATCTGCGCAAAACGTGTAATTGCAAATGTTGGTATATTTTACCTTTGCAGACCTAGCTTATTACCCAGGAGCTGGTATCACTTTTTAGTGCGGTACCGTATAATAGGCGATACCAATTGCTGCAAGTAATTTTGATGTCGAGTTTCCTCCTCAGAGGGAGGTAACTGAGCGTTGACGATGCAAAATTAAACTTAAGAATTTCTTTTAAGAATTTTGGCAGCCAAGAGCCAAACGGGCACTTCAAGTTATTTTTTACATGCCAAATATTTATACGACATGGCCGTTCATGACCGCTGTCGATTTTCTGCATCATGAAAATCCACCGACATGGTATGGGGTCGAACCCGCAAATTTAGGTGCAGATGTCAAGCGACAAACCAACTACGCCACCCAGTCAGCACTTGGGGAATTGTAAGGAGAGTAAAACCCAGAGCACGGCAATGAATACAAAAATGTAAAATGATTTTTTTAAATGAATGCTCATATTATAAATAGTTTTAAACGAACTGTGTATGTGTGTGTGTAATTGTAATCCTCACAAATTAGCATTTATTATTAATGTTAAATAATGAAAAAAGAATGTAAAAAATTCCGATAAAGAATAATTGTGTTATTTTTAATATTTAAAACGAGAAAACTTCAAAATTTTTTAACCCGGAAACAGACGCGCATTCGATACAAATGGTAATAGTCGCGAGGGGTGACGGAGTCACCCCGAAGATTTTTTTACAATTATTTTTATTGTGCACAGTAAAAATCACAATTCCAGTGAATAATTTAACGAAGAGAAAGGATACTTACCTACTTTCTACCTTTCTTCATTGATAATTTGAGAAAAATTCCAATAGAACCGAATTAAAATGTTTCTAAAGTACGCGACCTTAATAAAGGACACAAATCACAGAAACTTTTCACAAACGTTACAGGAATAATATCTGCAAGCAAAACTGTCATATTTTGTTCAAATTTTTGTAGTTTGTACCCCACGTGAACGCTCCCGTGTTAAATGTTTAATCAATGTAAAACTATGAATGTTATGTTCTAAAAATGAATTATATAAAACGTTTTTCACATCATGCTTTATATGTTTCAGAAATAAAAATAAATTTTGGCTAGATAATCCTTCAAAGTGTTTTCTCTGCTTTTCGAAATGTCATATAACTCTTCCGTATAGGCGCATTATTTACAACTTCCCTAAATGAAAAATAAAGACATAAAAAAGGAACGAACTAACCATAGCAGTAAGTTCGATGGTCAAACAGACGAATTTCTTATCTTCCTAGATTGCTTCTCTGGGTCTGGGTTTTGTCTTTTCTCTGAAATAACATTTGAGATTTAAAAAGAGAAAACTTAGTAAAAAAAATCTCTCATCGTGGGATTACAGCAAATATAACAAAATGTGATGTTTTTTATTTATTTATAGGATCAGATAGCTAATGAATGCATCGAAATGAAAGCTTTTATGTTTAATGAAGTAATACTAATAAATTCTATCAGTGTAAATGTGTATTTTTTATTATGTCAGAAAGTATTTTCTTACTTCATTACAGTAAATTAATTTTTTTTAATCTTTTATTTTCCGTATGCTCGCGCCCCCCCGGGGGGGCGCGCCCCACACTTTGAGAAACACTGGATTAAGGTAGGATTGATTTTTCGATATTAGGACTTGTAATATTATTAGAAGTGACAGTAGGTGGATTGAATAATTATAGTGGTCTAAGTTACGTGATTCGGTTTAACTATTACTGTGTGTTTGTTCTCATTACAGATTCTCGCTTAAATAATTATATCTAAATTGTAAGACATTTAGGTTCCATTCTTAATAAAGTCATATTAAGAATTAAAAATGTCTATTTCTTTTGCAAACTCTACACCTCTAGATCACGCTGACAATCAAAGATACGGTTAATCAAGGGGGGTGGTATCACAAGCCAATTTTAAATGCTCTAAATTGTTTGTGGATATTTTGATTTCATCCAGAAAAAGGACATAGCTTCTTCTCCTAGTCTTTAAAGTACAGTTGATGTATTTTTTTAAAACATTTATTTATACATTAGTAGGCAGGTAGTTCAAACGTCGAGTTAGTGCCCAAATCATAATTTCATTAGAGACCAGACATGTGTATTAATAGCAGCTACTGCTGCGTTTAAAAAAAAAACAATACTACAAAAAAATACAAGACTTGAGTAGTAATAAAAAGTAACGTAATATGTTCATGTGATATCGTCATTAATTCATTGATAATCCAAAAATTCCCAATTTCCAAAGAATTACTTCCTTTCACTAAATAAAGCATTTATATACAGTTGAATCTAATTTTGTGTGGTAGATAGGAACCGAATAAAAAAAAAATTGCATAAAAAAATATTGAAAAATTTCATAAATTTTTACATACAACAGACTATTTCGCGAAAATACTACAAAAAACTTTTTTTATGCGGTGGATAGGGACCGCATAACAAAAGTCGCATTTATAAAATATGCCAATTATTTACGAAATTAATGTAAGAGTACTTCCATAACAAAATAAATAATTTAAAATTACACATGGAAACACTTTAAAAACATATAGTTTCTCATTGTATATACGGGTAAGTCTTTAAAATGCACTCACATAATTCATCGCTACTCATCGTAAACCAAAGTTCTATAATGAATAATTTCAAAATCGCTTTCGTCATTTGAAGGTGCAATTTCAATTGATTTATTTTTTGGCAACATAAAGTAAGAGTAAGGCCGGGTGGTCAGTTGCTTTTAAATGTCACGATAACCAGATATACATGATGGAAGCCCTTTTCGGAATTTTATACTCCTTTCTTAACTGGTATCTATTTTAAGAAAACGCTTTTTTAATTTGTTGGAAAGCTGGATCCCTGCATATTTTATACGCTCTCAAAAAATCTGGTTTCTTGTCCGTCTTCATAATTTATCAAATTATTGATAATGTCACTGTCTTTGAAAGTTTTGTCTTTAATCAAGCGCGGGCTGCTGGAGCGATGAGAGAAAGCAACTGAATGCGCATTGTCGGGAGACAGTTTATAACAAATGAACAGAACGTCTTGAAGTGTCAATATTTCAGTGGTCTAACGTACCCCCCACTCTCGCATCACGGGAGGGGGAGGGAGAGAAATCTAGGGGCCCAAGGCCTGACTTACGCTAAATACGTATTTACCCAATTTATAAAATATTAAAAGCAAAACTTG
>BMAV01004599.1:61094-116539 GCA_019973955.1 Trichonephila inaurata madagascariensis | reverse complement strand
CCAATTTATAAAATATTTAAGGCGAAACTTGACTTTCAGGGTGGGAGGGAGGGGTCCAAACATTACCCGTTACGCTACTAGTAAATAGATAGAAAACATTACAGTAGCGGCAAAGCCATTGAAATTCATACACCGAATAAAAAAATTTCGCACATAAGAAATCGCACAAAAAGGAATTCGCATAAAAAAAGATCGCACAAAAACAGGTTCGATTGTAAATATATATATATATATATATATATATATATATGAACTATTTCAAGAATTAAGTTATTTATATATTTAGAATTAATTTTTGATGATTTATAATGTTTCTCATGTTCTGATGTTTGTGTCAAGAAAGTAAAAATATTTCTTTAACAAAATTGAATTAAAAATATTTTTGGCATATTATTTACTAGGATTTGTTTTGTGAAAACACGCTTGGTGAAAGATTTTTTGTGTGTTTCCTCTAGTATAATTTTCTCATGAGCGCTAATACATATGATGTTTAAGGGGAAAAATTTCAGTGAATTGAGCATATCCAAAAGTGTAAAGGTCCACGTGTTTTGGATCTTAAAAGCAGAGAAAAAAAGTTAAGTGATGGAAAAGGCCTAAGTAGTAGTAACTGACTCACGGATATTTTATCCACACACCATGAAAACTGCTATTTGGGTTTTTTTATTTTCATCTTCTGTCTTCAAACGAGATACCTCAACATGGACTGTATCCTGAGGGTATAAATTCATGGTGCAAGTTTCAAAAGGCAGAAGCGGAATATAACGAAAGACACAAGGATCATAAACATACAAATACATGCATAATGAATTAAATAAAGCAATTTTTAGAGATCTATGTGATCCTATATTATTAAGAAAAAAGTTTACATGGAAAAGCCCAGAGCCCAATTGAGTCAGTTAATCCGCGATCACTCGCGCGGGGTGTTCTGTACACCCCAGCAACAAGAAAAGCCTCCTACAATTTTAAAAATAATGCGCAGAGCCACGATTTTTTCTGTAGCTGCCCATTTTAGGTCATTGAACCTTCAGATCTGATGTAATCAATCTCGCTAGAATGATTGGAATGTAACGACCTTCAAAATTTATTTGGGTCCTGAGAACACCCCGCGAGTGTTTGAGTTATATTTTCGTACTCGAAGCATCTACGGAAAAGTACGTTTTACTCCTTCCGAGTACATTTTTTTTTTTCAAATATATTAATATGAATGAATATTTTATTTAAAATTTCAATAAATGTGGTATAAAAATAATATAATTCTATAAAATACAATTTTTTTTTAAAAAATTTCAAAACATTTTCTAGAAATTATGACAAAAACTCCATGGGAAAGGGAGAAATAGCGACTTTGTCGTCTATTAGATACTGTATCAACAGATTGAAAAAATGAACTAAGTGAATTCCATGACTGCGTGATTTTGTAACCAAAGTTGGAGAGATGAAACTTGAAATCGTAAATTTTTATAATACAGGTGGTGTTGATACCATTGATGAAATGTGCAGTATATATTATGTATCGCGAATATGTAACCTTTGGCCATTGCGAATATTTTATCATCTACTTAATACCGCAGGAATTAATGCTTCCTTTGTCTATCATTCGGTTCTTCCTGAAAATAAACGAGGCATTCAATATTATTAGAGGAGATTAGAATGGATCTTGTGCAGCTGAAGTGGGATATGAGATCGGATTTCCCAAAACTTAACAAAACACTCAAAAGAAGCTTTACTGACACAGAATATATTAAGAAAAGCATTAATTCCCCTAAAAATAGGGTGTTGCACTGCTTGTCCACGGATAAAAGATGTAAAAATTATTTGTTTTTGTCTTCAATGTAAGAAAAAAATGTGCTTAAAGCATATGAATACAGTCTGCTCTGAATGTTTGAAAAATGATTTAAATATTATTTTTCTACTTTTTACTAGCATTATCATTAATTATAAAGTATATTAATTACTGGTAATACGTTTTACTGGTGGCTTATGAAAAAATATAAAATTGTGTACTTTAAAATAAAAATTTTGTAGGTTTAGTTTAAATTAATGCTAGTCTCATTTGAATGCAATAAATTTAACAATTTTGTTTGTATAATACAAAAAACCTCTTATTCTTCATAAATATATATCATAATTGACTTAAAAAAAATTTCTTATTTAAATACACGTGTTAAGAGTTTGGGGTGTTCTCTACACCCCGCGAGTAACGACGGTAGAAAAACAGGAGCGAGTGACCGCGGGTTAATAACACCATATGGTCTCTCTCTCAGTGATTCCAAAATGTTCACGTGTGGAGTTAAGAACTCTAAAAAAATTAGGGGTAAATATGGCCATTGAGTAGTTCAATATGAGGCACGCAGCAAAATTAAAGGTATTTAAAACATTCTGATACTGAGCCAAGTTATAACTGTGCATCATACTTCAAAAAATTAGATGCATTTAGGATTCGTGAAGCCCAACGAAAGCATCTTGAAATCTTAAGAAAAACTTAAATTGTTAAAACTAATGAAAAACAATAAAATTAGAAGAGTCTTTTGCAGGCGTAGAGGAGGAAGGAAAGGCTTCATATGCTTCTGGAAAATACGAAAACGTAAATGCTCAAAAACTACAAATTTTGACTTTAAATCCTGTTTTCTTAAAATGTAATATTTTTTACTTTATGTACCTTTTTCTCAAACACTACTTATTATATTATCCTAAAATTTTCTATAAGCGTACATGTATAAGGTTTACACATTTTAATGAAGGTAATTAGATATATCTAGCAAAGATGTTTAGAAAAGGCTTTTTTAAACTAAATTTTAGGAAAAAAAAATTAGTCATTTCTTAAAAAATTCATAATTACTTAATTTTTTAACAAAAAGACAAAACCCTTAGTTAAAGTGTAATTGATAATACACATAAGCTACTGTAAAAATGTGATATATTTAGAAATAAGTAGTTTCTGAGAAAAAGGAACATAAACTTACGTAATTTAACATGTACTTCTATGGACGTGCCGGATCCCCTTAAAATGATTTTTAAATAAAGAACAAAATATTTCCTTAAACTATTTTAAAAAATGCTATCGAAAGCTAAATACTAAGAGCATTATTTTCGTCATTCTCATGAGTTAGCCAATTCTTAATGTATGAAGTTTCATATATTGTGTTTTTATCGTAGTTATAAAATCGTTGTCACTCAAAAATTGTTGAGGCGTTATGAAATTAATAACTATGCCTTAAATTTCCGATAAACATTTAAGATTTTCATGTCACTTAGAAAAAAAATACACACAATCACAAATTAACTTCTGGCGTAAAGTCAAGAAGCGTAAAAACAACTTATCATAAAAATGAAATGAGCCAACCTAAGCCAAATTTATTGCCCTTCTGAAGCAAGAAGTTATTTTTCTTCGAGAAAGGTAGAAAAATGCTTATTAAGTGCTTCAAGCCAAATTAATTAAAATCTGCACGTAAAACATTGGACAGTGTCTCCAAAATAGATGTTAATCTAAACATATACAAAAAGCTTGTATATAAATCTTTATCAAGTCTGCTTTTAAAGTATTTTGAGTTTTGATGGAAATAATTTTAGTACAAGCAGATAGACTATCATTAAATTGTAATTATGGGGGAGGGGGGAAGGGAATGAGGTTTTCATTTTTTATGTTAAATTGGAAAATATTTTTGATAATTTTAATTGTTTTTGGAATTCAAAGCGTGATTTTCAATTAATAATCTGTATAATTAATTGTGAATACTATTCCAAAACTAACAAAACTATATAAATTTATTTGAATGAAAAACCTCCATTTCAATCTTATTTATTAATATATATCACAAAAAATCCTTTAAAAGTCAACATTAATAAATATTTATATTATTTTTTTCTAACAAATTGAATAAAATACACTCATCCGAGGTAAAAATTATTAATTAGGCTTGCTTTATCTTATTATTTTTTTTAAAAAATATTTAAAGCAAGATACTATATTAAAACAAAACACTAAAAAATAAATATTAAATAAAATATTAAAATAAGTAAATGAAAATCAATATATATCTTGATTAAAAACATCAATTAACAAATTACTTACTTCATAAATGTTTCATGAAAATAAGAATATTTTTTTCTAAGAATATACATTTTAAAGATATTTAAATTAAATTTAAATGGAAAATAATTGAAACACGTATCGGTATTAAAATAAAGAGAAAACATAATCAATTAGGATCAACAATGGGAATTTATTCTGTAGAGGCAAATGGTTTCTTATAATTTGCTGTTGAATATAACTGATTGATAAATAATAATATTAAAACATTTAAAATTTATCCTGATGCTCCAAGTTTGAAGATGAATATATGTTGAGGTATTATTAGTAAATGTTCAAATAAAAGTTTTATATTTAAACATAGCTCATTGTTCAGATACACTTTTAACAATTTTCTTCGGTTTTTTTATTTCTTTGATCAGCTTGCTCTTTTAGTCTAAATCATATCAGAAGCTCCATGCACTATTTATATGTCTGTTAAAAAAATCACATTAATATGACAATAGATGCAAGCTGTGAGCAGTTACAGAAACCTAAATTCCCATAATTTTGCATTTGAAATTCTAAACACATTTTTTTTCAAATTTTTGTACATGATAGTTCATAGAAATATAATTTAATGCACATTAACACTTATTGTAAAAAAAAAAAAGCACATATTTGACATTTAATTCTATGTTTTTATCAGATCATGATGTATTCACATAAACTCAAAAAATCTGAAACGATTTTATTTATGATGTGAAATACTGGAGATCCATCATTGGATTTCAGCTGGTGAACATTCCCCCAGTGACCTTTAACTGTATCCTAGAAGAGGCAATAACATGATTGGATCTTTTGTCAATGTCACAAAAGTGGGTGGTCTTGGAGGTTCAAAGCTCGTTCTTCTTTTTTTGTGACATTTTGGTTGTAAGACAAGATTCAAATCTTTAATCTTTAAATGTTATTGAGAAAAAAAGTCGAAAAATAGAAATTTCCTTCCTTTTCTAAATTCCTTTGAAAATGTCAATACTGAAAAAAATTTATCTAACGTTTAACAAGCCCTGGCGTGAAAGCAGTAATTGTAGTGGGAAAAGAAAAAAAAAACGTTTGTTTATTTTTCACCGATGTCTGGGACTCGAATTTTTTTTCTTTCGGTGGATAATTTAAAAAAAAAAAGAAAAGGAAGTGAAGTGAAGTAGGATAAAGGAGTCTGCAGTAGAGTTTAGGCGAATATCAAGCATTTTTTTTTATTTATTTATTTATTTAGACAGTGCATACCTTCAGAAAATAAACATTCTTTATTACTGTTTTGGTTTATTTTCTTCAACATTATCTCGTTCATTCTTAGAAAAATCTTTTAGATCGATTTAATACTTGCATTTGAATATAGGAAAATGTTTTTACCTAAAATCTTACTTTTAAATGGATATTTTATATTCTGTTACACTGTGAATATGATTAATATAATACATTAATTGAAGAAGACATACTTGGATATCATAGTCAAAAACTTTCAGATATTATAACAAGCAAATAACAAACTTTCAGATATTCTGTTTGCTATTGGGGAATCAAGCCACTTTCCGGCAATTTAAAAATAATTCATACTTTAAAGTGGAAGGTGAACTATTGATAAGAACAGTGAAACACTATTATATGTGCTACAAGTACAGCTCGTTAAATAAGTAAATATTATGCTGTCTTAAACCATTTTATCCCAATTCATTTAACAAATGATTTTGTGTTAATAATAAAAATATGGGGTATATTTTTGTTACATTGCATTGTGTAAGCAGGAATCTCTTTTTCAAATTGCCTAATTTAGTGTTTTTTAAGGTTTGTAACTGCTCCTATTAAATATGTGCAATAAATTAAATTTGTATCAGCATTCACTTGAGTTTATTGGAGTATAACAAAACTTAAATATTAATTTAAGGTAAGACGTCTATAGAAATATTTAGACATAAATCAAATAATATAAAAATGGGCAACTTGTTATGAATTCAAATATTAAATTTGAAATACATTACTTCCCTTAATATTTATGTCATATATTTATTATAATGCATTTTATTACAAAGTAGGAGATGTCTGATTTAATTCTATGACCATAACCCTTTAATTATACTTATAAATCGAGTTGAAACATGTATTTTTTTACATTAAGCTTCGAACATTTATTATGTTTTCTTTCAAAAAAATATTACACTTTACGTTTCAACGCGTGAATTTTCAATTCCTGTTCATATAATTCATTTATTTTTATTAATTCATACTATTTCCATAGCCGAATAATATCAGTACATTTCCAATATATTTTCGTTTTTTGTTTCATTCAAGTTAGGCATATATTCTTAAAACAGTAATATGAAATTAATGAGCATAATTGTTTTATCCAACTATAATGATTGTAATTTTTAATAGGTATAGGTATATTCAAAGAACAATACGTTTTAAACCATGCTTAGAATTAATGAAATTAGTGCTTACACTGATTATCAATACTACTTATTATTGTTTCATTGTATAACTATAGGAAAAACTAGAAACTTACTGAAACTTGATACTTATATTAAAATCAATTTTTTAAGAAATCCGCTTTGGTTTAAACAATACATATTAAATTATCCTATTACATATAAATAACACTGGAGTTTGTTTTATCCATCCAGAAACAACCAATTGGATTTTCTTTTCCTTTTAGATAAAAAAGATTAATGGCAGTTGTGATATTACATTTATGTAAGAAGACTTTTACCCTTTCACTAAATCATAACCTAGTGTTGATATATTATCATCGTGTATTTTTCTTCACTTAGTATCTAAATAAATATCCAATTTCTTCCGAAAAGAAAATACTGCGTAATGTTTTATTAGTTGAAGTGCATTGTGTTTACATTTGCTAAAAAAAAATAAAAAAAAATTAAAAAAAGAGAGAGAAAGAGAGGAACATTGGTGTTGACCATAAAAACAAATTAATCGTTTGGCTCATTGAGTTAATATCTATTTCTACTCAAAAGAAATCTACGCTAATGGGAGACTTATTTATGCTATCTTATTTGCTACGTTTTGCCCTCTTATTTTGTATAAGGTATATGTTGAATTTAATGCTAACGTGACTTGAAATGAAATTCATATTAATAATCTTCACTTAAAAATGTTCATTTTAAATGAATTTCAATTTATATTTCAAATAATTTTTTCAAAAAATAATATTGCTGTTGCATTAATACGAATTAGTCATGAAATGAAAAGTCTAGTAGCGATATATAAATTACCCCTTAGCTGTTTTTTAATTTACTTCAATATTCTTGAAAAAAGTTTTAGTTACCGAAAGTACATTATTTTAAAAACTAACCAGAATTATGAATTCTCATTTTGCTTAAAAAAATGATGTTTAATATTACTTAATATTAAACACAATCACATATCTTAGTGGAGTGTCACATTAAAACATGAATAATTATACCCATGAGTATATCCATTACTGTTATGTCTAAATATGGTGTAATTTAACATACTTTAGAAATATAAGCAATGCATTTCAGAGAAAACTTCATGGTGCATGATACTGTTGATGATGGAATATCATTATCTGTTAATTTGAAGTTTGGAAAAGTGTGCAAAATATCAAAACTTTTCCGTGAGATATTTCCAAATCTTTCAATAATACAAGAAAGTGAAAAAGTATAGTGATTAAAAATGTAGTTTGAATAATAATGTGAGCAAGCTATTAATCATGAAATTTAACTAGATCGTAATGAATATAAATTTCATTAGTTTTACGCCAAACTGATATGAGAAATTGCAACCAGTGTGAAATTAAATTATGTAATTATTATTTATTTAGTTTAATCTACATTCTTAATAAATTTCTGAATCAATAAATTTATATAATGCTTGTTAAAACTATTTGTAAATATTTATGAAGTAAAAATAAAAAATATGTTTAAATATTCATTGAAAAATTGAGTTAAGCACAATTTTAAAAAATCAATTAAAAGCTTATACAATAAATATATTTCCAAATTAAATTGTAGTAAACATGAATATATTTTAATTACTAACGGCATTAAATTTCGTTCTGTCGGTCATTTTTTGAAAATCCTTATGAATTCTGATTGCTTACATTGAATCCATTTTACTTTTTAGTCTTACAAATATACTATGGTATCATTAATATAGCTCATATAATTTGGATGATAATTTTTACTAATTTAACGACAATAGTTATGATGTGAGCTAATAGTAGTTCTAAAATTAAACTATGTTTGTAATTTTTAATTATGAAAGAAATTTTCTTACGCGTTTTTTGTTACTTAAAGTACTTGATATAATTTTCTTTCTCGTTAGAACCTATAATTCATAAATAGTTTATCGGGAAATATGTATTTGCTATTTGTAAAGTATGTAATACGCCAAATACGCATGAGACATTTGTTTATATATATGCATTTGTACAAACAGTTTTCATAAGCTTTTCTTCATGTATTATGACTTCAAAATTTTTATGAAATTAATTTTTGAAAAGTTAAAAAAAGAATGTAATTTAAAATGTAATTTAAATACTCGCGAAAAATCTAATGTAATTTAAATATTTTATGCATTAATTAAACATTTTTTATGACCAAATTGTCACTACCTTCCTCTTCCAAAGTTAATGTTTTAAAATGACTAAAATTGAAATTCGCACTTGGTACTATTTTCTTGTTATTTTTCAAAAGTTCGCTTTGAAATATAAGTACACTTCATGTATATTTCATTTACATCAGAAATATAGTTACTATTTAGTAAATAAACGATTTTTTTTTGTGTTTTTTTACTTTACTTAAAGATCCTTATAAACTACTAAACTATATGTCAGGTATTTTTATTATTTTGTTAATTTTGCTTAAAATGTGTTCAATTAAATTTACCATGTGTATGTACTAGGTCTCCTTTTTAAATTGTTTTGGAATAATTGTGCTACAAAAGTCATTATAAACATTTATAGAGATATATTTTTCCATTATGAAAAAAAAAATTCTCTTCGCTTTCTCAAAGGTTACGCAGCTTGGAAAAACTCGGTTCCGTAAGTAATTATTTTTTTAAAATAAAAAAATCTTGTGTTAATTTATTAAGAGTTCAGAGTATGAATATTCAATTAATGTTTGAAAGATAGAGCTGCATAATTTTTAAAGCCACGATGCCGTAAACTCTCAAAATATACGGCACTATATAAAAATTAATCATATTCTTATTTCCTCTCTTGACTTTTTAGATGCGTTAACGGTGGTATGTTACCCCGAGATAAAGACACCCCAACAAATATTAACTCCCCAAAATAGCTACAGAAAAAATCGTAAATAAATATCAGCAAACATAAGAAAAATTTATAGCCGCTTTGATCTAAGGACATATTATTCCCTGGAAAAAAGAAAGATTCTCTAAAGTGCTTTCAACTAAATCAATCAACCTTGCAACATTAAGTGTTGCGTTTTTTTGGAAATAAATAAAAATAATTTAAAAAGACTAGCAGAAAGCATATACCAATATTTATCCCACCTTACTTGGATTGTTTTTAAGATTTAATTAATTGTTTTATAGTATAAATGGATCATATGTTGCCCATTTTTCTGTTTCATTAAAGTTTTTAATATATTTTCTTACTGAATGAATGAATAATAATAATAATGAAACAGTTCTTCCTTAGAATTTATTACTCGTGACTTTATAGTTGGTTGTGAAATTTTATAAACCTGTATATGCACTTATCGAATGTATATTATTTAATAACCAAATATTCAATTAATAATGCACTCTATAACGTATAAAAAGAAGACATTTGAGAGTTACCTAAACCAGAGAAATTTCTTAAATATATACAGGGTGTACCTAAACTCTTGAGTAAATATTTAAAGAGTGATAGTACACATCAAGACAAACAATATTAAGTAAGAAACTTAGGGTCCCAAACGTCTTCTGAAGGAGATAAGTGCAATTAAATTTTAGGGTCCAAAATTTCAGATGATTATAAAAAACGGAAAAATGGGTTGATTCATTAGCATTTTTTTAAAATTATTTTTTGTTAGTATTTTCTTCAAAAATAAATTTAAAGTTTAAAAGAATGACTATAGAGAGCGCTTTAGAGTGTGGAGTAACGGACAACTATTTTTACGATCTTTGTTGTATCACATTAAATGCTTTCAAAAGCGTAGACTTAAATTTAAATTTTGAGCTCAAAATCTGAATTGTTGGGGGTGGTTAAGCACCATGAACTCAAATGTGTTCAGAAGGAGAATTAGGAAACCCCTCTTCCCCTGAACACAGTTCAGATATTCACGATCTTGGTGGCGCAGACCAGGCAGAAACTATTACCTCCTTCCTCCTACACGTAAAAAAAAAACACGATAGAGGGATGACAAAATTAAAAAAGAAATATTCATAATAGACATGAGCAATTTTTCCGCTCAAAATAAAAAGAAACAATTTGATGTACGCACGTAGTGTGCCTCAATGAAAGTTGAGTGAACGATGTCACGTAGAAAATAGTACAAGCGTGATTTTCTTGCGGTATCACAAAAATTACTCGAAAGCGCACCCACCAGCTAGGATGCAGGCCTCACACCGCTGGCGAAGGGACTGTTGAACAATAGCAAATATCCTTGGCATATCCCGGATTTCGCCTGCTACGTCGGCAATCTTCACAACCAGGGCCTCGTCGGAGTCAACCTGGCTTCCATTATCAAAACTCTTCATATGTCTCCATAGGATGAAGTCTAGGCAGGAGAGGTCAGGCGAGCATGCTGGCCAATTTACCGGACTACCCCGTCCAATCTATCACCCTGAATATGCTGTATCCAATGCACTTCGTACATCTGCGCTGAAATGTGCAAGCGCTCCGTAGTGTTGGAGCCACATACGAGCATTTATGTTGGCTAGAATACTTTGCAGTAGAACTGGAAGCACCTCTTGTAAGAATACCAGATACCTTCCACCATCGAGGCTCCTTGGCAGAAGATGTGGCCCGATCAAATGATCGTGGACAATTTCAGCCCACACATTGACGCTGAAAAGCCGTTGATATGAATGAGGACGGATAGCGTGTGGGTTAGTGTACGTTCAGTTGTGTGCATTGTGCGCTTTGAAAATGCCTTCCTAACTGTAACTGCATTCATCGGTGAATAGCACGTGTATAGAAAAAGCTGTTTGCACAGACAATCGTTGGAGGAACCATCGTGAAAAATTAAAAAGTGGCTGATGGTCGGTTGCTTTCAAGATGTACACACGCTACGAATGATAGGGTTGAATGCCTTCGTCACTCGTCAAACCATCATGTGGCTCAGATTTGCGGTGGCGGACACAGTCCGTGTGCTCGTCTCCCGTTGTCCCTTGAATACATGCAACAAAGCCTTTGCAAGTTCTGGTGTTTTCATACTCCTCCCTGTGTCGTACATCCCACTGACAAACGAACCGGTTTTTCTGAGACGCCGATGCAAGCGTTCGAAAGTTTTTCGGTTTGGCAAGCGTCTCGAAGGAAATTGTTTACCGTACAATTGCCTAGCATTCTGGGCATTCCCATCCGCAACGCCGTAAATGAAATGAATATTGGCCATTTCTTGATTAGTGTAGCTGATCATCCCTATAGCCTTCAAAAACGAAAACACGATGAATAGAGATAACCAGAATTTGTATAGTATTTTACATCCTTACATATACTTAGCACCATATAGTTAAAGCCTTGTGTACTACATTTTGCATGCAAATCGGGTTATTTACATAATCTGTCATTTTGCGTGGAGAAAGTTCTCATGTCTGTTATGAATAACTTTTTATTCAATTTTGCCATCCCCCTGTCATTTATTTTACTTGTAGTGAGTAGTAGTTTTTGCCTAGTCTACGACTGAGCATCCAAGATCATGAATAATTGAATTGTGCCCATGGGAGGAGGGGGTTCAAAATTCACCTTCTGAACACAGTTAAGTTTGTGGTACTTAAACACCCCTAACGATTCAGATTTTGAGCTCAAAATATAAGTTTAAGTCTAAGTATTTAAAAGAATTTAATGTGATACAAAAAAAAAATAAAAGTAAAAAATGGTTGTTTGTTACTCCAAAGTTTAAAGCGCCGTTTATAAACGTTTTTTAACTTAATATTTAAATTTATTTTTCCAGACAATACTGACAAAAAGAATAATTTTAGCGAAAATCGCGAACGAATCGACCCATTTTTTTCATTTTTTATAATCATTTGAAATTTTGGAGTGTAAACTTCAATGACACCGATACGTTTGGGACTCTTAGTTCCCTATTTAATATCGTTTGTCTTGATATGTATTATCCCCTCTTAACGTTTTGCCCATTAGTTTAGTTGCATCCTGTATACTTTGAAAAGAAAAAGGCTAATGATTAGCATTTTTGTGGCCCATGACTAAATAACTGGAGCTATAGCACAATGCAGCGGAACGTATGGATGGTGTATAAATCAACGGATATCCTGATAATAATGCATGGTTTATTTGCAAATACATTCGTACAATATGACCAGGTGTCATCATCTTATAGTCAATTAGACTAAAATGAAAAATATGGTAAAACTGCAGGATCACTTGAAATTTAAGCTGAAAACATACTGATTTTGGAAAATGTTGGCAAAGAAAGGTGAATTCGAACCGTAGAAAGTGGCAGATATTGAAAGAAAACGACGTCCAACTCGAAGAAAGATTGGTCTTGAGAGTGACGTTCACTGTTCATGATGTTTTATTATGAGTGATTTGATGCATAACCGGGGCACCTATGGCTGCTATGAAAATTTATTGAAAACTCAAAAATTGGGTCACACAGACCATTACGGGGAATGAGTATCACTTTTGCATATGGTCGGGTTTACTTCCATTATTGTTGTTCATATTCGACCAAAAATTACAAATTGGAATATAATTTTTTTCAGGATTGAGTTCATTTTTGAATTAGTCCCTGATATACCTTCTAAGACATATCTAGATGCGTTAAGAATGGGAAAGAGGGAAACTGCGCTCACCTGACTGTCATCCATTCCTCATTCCGATTACCAGGAGCTTGCATTTAAACAAAAAATTGCCCAATCCCATGAAATACGTCTTTATACTGCTTGTTATTGTACTTTTCCCACACTTTTCTGTCGGCTGAATACAATACGTTTTGAATACAATGAGAATTGACACCTCTAACCTTCCCTGCATCCAGTCGAATCAACTTTGCAATAGGGACGCGTATTCCAAGAAATCACACCTAGAAGACATATACCAATTGTACGAATCACCATTTATTTGGATAACAGCTTGCATGCATTGACAGACATGTGTCCACAAGTTATAGATTTTCCTTCGCTCCTGTTACTCTGTCTCCTGAATAATGCATTCAATTCTTATGAAAGTGTTAGTATTTTGTTTTCATTGGACCGCTGGTCTACTGATTTCCATCCAATTCAAATAACTTCTTCTTGGTGGTTCACTCTTTCATAGCTATAATAAAATGAATAAGCAGAATAAACATAACGAGTTTTTTCAACATTTTTTATTCTCAGTTTTCATGAGGAAATTATGCATTTCATGAGAATTATTACGTAAAGAGTAATTTTGTTTATTTTCAAGTATAAAATATATTAGTTTCATTCTTGCAGAAATCTTTATTTTGTGTACTTTGTACATTTTTATACATATTACTTTTAACAGAAATTATTTCAAAAAAATTAAACACTTTTACTATTACTTTGCAATCATTTTGGGAAAAATAAATTTTTTTATCAAATATTTAAGCGAATTTTTTTAATAATAGCAATTAAAATTATTCAGTTATATAATATCTCTCCTTTATCTAATCATATAATATTATGTTATTCATCCAGTTTTTTTTTATTTTTTTATTTTCATTTTTATTATATTTTTAATTACATATTATTTACTGTATTCAAATGCATAATACTTCTATATTACTCAATTATACATTATTTTTATTTGAGATTTGTTATGTTTAATTAAAATTTTTAAAATAATATATATATATATATATATATGTATATATTGTAAATAACGCTTTAATTACAATAAAAATACCGTATTTACTCGAATCTAAGCCCCCATCGATTCTAAGTCGTACTCCAAATTATCAGTATGCTTTTGTGAAAAAATGTTGATACCGATTCTAATCCGCAACCCCAATTAATTACACGTTTTTGAGGAAAAAAATGTAATAAAAAATTAGTAAAATATATTTAAGAAACTTCCGATACTTAAGAATTGTTTTACAAAAAAAAAATTAATGGGATATAATAAGGAGTTAATAATTAATTTATTTTGTATCAATTAAAATTTCCAAATACATATATGGATCTATAATTTCTCTAACCATCAGTATCAAGTTTCAAAAATTATTCTTTTCTCCCATTGTTACAGCTGACTTCTGAATTGGTGCCTGTGTCTTTCGTGCCATCCAATGCATTTGTTATGCAACATCTTTTTAAAAGGATATATTCTAGGATAATGTAAAAGAATTATATTAAACACTGTTGAAAACACACACTCATTGTCAAACGTATGTTTGTTTCATTCGTGTCAAATTTTTAGTGGCTGTTACTCTCTCTTTCTTTTCGTATTTTCCTACATATAAAATTGCCTCCCTTTTCATACTTGCGTCCTAGTGAATTCGTTTTAATACTCATAACTCGTTTTTTCTTTCATTTTTAGGTGATTAAAAGAAAGCATGTATAAAAAAAATTCCTAAATACGTATAGTTTAAGGATACTGGAGATAAACTGCGAAAGAGGATAAGTAATAGATGTAAGTTGCCAAAATTGATGTTTACATGTTTCCTTTTGAAATGGGTGTAAACTCAATATTCCGACGCAATAAATGCTTTGCCTTCGATTCTAAGCCTCACCTGATTTCCAGTGGCATTAGTATCGAAAAAATAGTGCAGCTTATATTCGAGTAAATATGGTAATTACAATTTCTGAAAAAAAAAATATTGAAATTAATTACTTGTTACCAGCGAAGAAAAAGAAGGAAGAAATATTGATCTTTTTATAAATTCCTTTGAACAATTCATGTTATTATAATTAAGTTTCATTAGACTGAGTTGCATTATTTTTTTTTTTAATTCAGATTATTTAATTTGTAAAAGTAACTGAAATTGATTAATGTGTTTTCTTGCATCAATTTCTTAAATAAACTATAAGTAGTATTTTTTATGTTGATAATCAACATTTGAATGTTAATGGTTATAATATATAGGTTATATTATATTAGAGGTTTAGGGTGAAGTTTGTAAATTAAGGTGCAAATCTGAAGGGAATAAAGGAATGTGTTCCAAGTAAACTTTATCAGTACGTTCTATGAAATACAGATATTATGATTTTGTTTGCTTACAATTTTACAGGTTAAATTTTGGTTGATGAAAAATTGTCTGTTACTTTAAATATACATAGACCTTTTTGTTTTTATTGCATGTCGCATTAACCCTCCAAGCGGTCTGCACGTAAAATTCCGCCATTCCAGAGATGCTTTTTCTGCCTTCATGCAAGATTCCCAAAGGCGGCCGAGCCGCATTCTTAAAAATACGGCTTAACCGCTTTTGTGAACCCCACCTGAAAGCAAAAAAAAATATGCGCGGTGCATTTTTGAAGCATCTCCAGAATGGCAAGACTAAGTGCAGACCGCTTAGAGGGTTAAATAAGATTGTGATATTCATCATTATTAAAAAATAGAACAAAACTATTGAAGTTATTTATTTTAAATAAAAACCAAAAATAAAGAGAACAAATGCAGTTATTCTACATTTTTCTAAACTGAACTATAAAAAACGCTATTTATATCACAATATGATAATTATAGATTTAAATTTTGTCTCATTACATACGATAGAAAAGATTGTAATATACAACTTATATTTTTAAATTTTTAACCATTAATTTCTTCTAAAAATTTGAAAAAAATCGTTTATTATATGTTTATTAGTTTTATACAATATTCTGAAAATAATATTGCATTAAAATTTAACAATGTTCATAAATAATTTATTAAAATCCATTAATAAAATTATTATTAAATTGAGAAAGGAACACGTTTTATCTCAATTTATTTTTTTATATTATAGTGAATAGAATTTCCTCTCACCTCTCTTCCCCTTCCACTAACCTCACGAGAAGACTTGTGGCTTGACGGCTATTTTGATTAATCTCATGCCGCGATGGCGCTATACATTTACAAGCATCCATGCCTTCTCTGGGATTCAAACCCAGGCCCTACGGCACCTGCAGTCAGCGTCGATAACCACTGTAACGGATGGGCGGCTTATCAACATTTTGTATAAATGATTAAATGAATAGCAAAAATGTATTAAAGGATAATTATGAAAAATGAGAATACTCTTTTAAAACTATTTTCTTTTCAAGGAAATTACCTTTGAAAATTTTAAGTAATTGAAGGAGTCCCCTGTAAAGCTGTAATTTTGAGAACTCCAAATGAACATTTGTTTTTCTTTTGATTCAAAACTGAGAATTTATTAATTCATTTAGAAATACACTTTAATGAGCTGATTCTTACAAAACTATATTAAAATAAACCCTTCAAATAGTTGAAGAATTACGAAGAAGTAATAATCGTCATTTTTTTCCTTTTATTTCGTGAAGAACATAATGCTTTAAATGTGCCCTTTTAAAGAACATTCATTCTCTTAAATTTATTCTAAACTTTGTTATTTCAAACATTTGACGATAGAAATAAAAAAAAAATATTAAAATAATTCAGTCAAGTCCGAAATATGTTTCGAAAAATTAGTATTCAAGTTAACAAATGGTTCGCCAATGTGTTTTTAATTTGTTCAAGCGTTTCAATTTATACCGTGGAAACGATTTTTTAATTCATTTTCTCGTTCGCATTTTGAGATAAAATTTTATTAATTTCGTAATAATCGTCTTCTAATGTTTTCATTTGATTGGAATGTAAATAAAAAAAATTATTTTGAAAAGAGCTCCTTGAATTTGTAGATCGCTCAGAAGTTCAGTTACATTTGTTTTCGAGGAGAAATATTCGTATCAACAAATTGTAAGTGGTTTGAAAATATCGCTTATTGCATTTAAAAAAAGGATTTATAATAAATTAAATTTGAAAGAAAAAAAAAACATCTAGCTGGAAATAAAATTAAAAACAGGACCATGAAACCTCATTCTAAGACTGTTAGAACGCAGGCAATTATCTAGAAAGTGAAGTCTCTGATCCTAAAAGAAAATTCGCCGACTGAAAGATTCATTGCATAGAAGCTATGAATGTATTTCGGCACAGCAAGTAAAATCATACATCAAAATTTAAAGTTAAAGAACATGTTTAAGTTCATCTGCTTTTTCCCGAACATATTACTGAAGGAAAAACAAAGTTTATAAAATTACATCAAAAACACCTAGCTGCTGAAAAATGGAAATTTGTAGTTACAATCAATGAATCATGGGTAAATTTGACTGTAAAAAAAAAAAAAAAAAAAAAGAGTTCAATTTTTTATAGCTCCATTTATGGGGATGGCCGTAGGAAACGGCTTCGTCAGTTTACAAAAAAATTCGCAAATGGATTCATGATGTTTGTAGGATTTAGTTAAAACGGCAAATATAAAAAATTTTAAAAAGTCTCAAGTACATCCGAAACTAATTCACTCTACTATCCACAAAATACTTTACTACCAATTTGTGATGAAGTAATTACATTCTTATATTGACCTTCTAATCACACGTCTAAGTCAACTGTCGCTTATTTTTCAAAAAAAAGAATGAGAAAGAGGAAGAAAGTGCATATCATTTGATGAAATACCTGTAAAATCTCCTAACACTTCGCCGATGGACTTTTATGCTTTCGGTTTATTAAAACAAGCCTTAGAATAACAAATTTCAAGAACACTGAACGGACTTTGAAAAACGGTTTATGAAGAATGGAGTAAAATTTTATGACATTTCTAAGAAAATAAATTACTATCAAGGAAAATTCGATTTAGAGCAGTGCTTCTCAAATTTTCAATATACGTGACCCAATGCTCAATCATCACTTTCATCGCGCCCCCTCCATACAATAATAAGGGATAATACAAGCCCATGGGGTCACTGATAGTTATCAAACTTGTTCTTAACTTAGTACTGTTGAATTAGTAATAAAATATATTGCACATTATTGATACATTTATAAATGTAAATGTGTATATACATTTTGTTATATCAGAAAGTATTTTGTTTGTTTACTTTCAGTAAATTAATAATTTTTTAAATAATCTTTTGTTCTCTACTGTTCAATATGCTCGCGCCCCCCTCGTCGAGGTATCACGACCCCCAAGGGGGTGTGCCCCACAGTTTGAGAAACACTGTTATAGCTAATGTCAAGAACTGCGGCTATCATATAGAAGTAATTCACTCCAAAAAGCAGCATTCATTATTAAAAATTAACTATCAAAATAATTTCCATAAAGTATGAACGGTCTTCTGTATTGCTCATTAAATATTTTAAAAATTGCTAATAATTAACAGAGAGATCGCATCTTAGTGCTTTGTTTCTCTCATAGCCTTTTTTCAATATATTTATATTCACATGTTGATGCTACCACATATTTTATCTTTTTTCTGGTTTGAAGACTTATATTTCCTAAAAAAAGATGACACCAAAGAAAGAAAAAACTAATAGAAACCAGTGAATAAAAAAGTAATTTATTCTGAAATGTATGTAACTGTTTTTATCGAATGATGCAAAGAGGAATGCTTCCAACAAAGAGCTATAATAAATTCATTCTTCATTAAATCAAAGTTGATAGAAATAAAAATTTAGAAGGATACCCGATAGTTGTTTTTATTTTTGCATGAGGCTTATGATAACATTGTCACGCACGCTGCTTAAAGGTCAATAGTTTGAAAATTTTTGAAAAATCAAAACATGCTGTTTTCATATTTTGAAATATAATGTAAAACTATTGAACTGTCAGCTCTTTTTATTTGTGGAATGATTGATGACAAAAGAATATGCTTTCTCTAGAAATCAACGGAAAGTAAAGCAACTTTATACAGAAATCGAGTCTTGATAACTTCGTTTGCTAGATGATAAGTCGTTTCAATGTTACAGAACAAAAAAACATGAGATATAAATAAAGGTAAACTACAGTTTTCTTAAACGCGTGGAATAAAATATTGCAGAACCTTTTTTAATCATCCAGCAATATTTGGACTATAAGCGGCGTTGGTACTTTAAAACAATAGGGAATTCATCTTTGTTTGTATTTTTATATCTAAAAAAAAATATCTTGTATTTTTTTAAAAGGTCTAGCGCTACTGAAAAATATGAGATAGTTATAAACGTGTTAAATTTGACCTCAAAAGGCATGCACGTACTATGAAAATAAAGTTACGTGCAATTCCATTTGTCTGAAATAAGTGTTTTTGCTTATTTGGGCAGTTTAAGGTAATTCTTGGATCACTAATAATTGAGCTTTGGGCTGTTGTTGCCTTTCAGCTTGAAATGCAATGAATAATCATAATGTTGCAATAATCAGCTATAATAGGCCATGCATAATGATAAACACAAAAATCACAGCTAAAATATATCTCATGCTATGATAAAAGCAAGATTGGCAAGTTTATTTATTCCTGTGCTTCTGAATAGAATTTAAGGTGAAAACACTCAGCACTTAAACTAAAGTTTGAGTTCATTAGGTATATTAGGTATCAAAGGTTATAAAGGTTGATTCTCGATCCCAAATAACTGCTATTCAAATATTGTCAATAGAATCTTTACAATGCAAGTGAAATGTGTACTGCTATTTTAATTTTGGCGTAACAACTTTAAAGATTGCGCTTTAATACTAGTACGACTTGATTAGTATTATTTACGAACAAAAACAAATGTTTTTTTTATGGTCCCCAAAACAAAACGAATGGTAACAATTAAAGAAGGACCGTTTGGGCAAAGTTTAGAGAATTTACATGATCTTGGACATTTTTATCAAAAAAAGCTCCAGATTTCAATTTTTGAAACAACCTTACATCAGTTATTGTTTTTACATTATTTTGAGTAGTTTTTAATAAAAAAAATTATATAAATACTAAAAAAACATCTAAAACCAAAACAGTATTTTACAAATTTTTTCTATAGAAAAACAGTAAATAAAATAAACGTCATTTATATATTTATATTAAAAGTTAAATTTGTTCATTAATTAAATAGAAAATTGAAATGTATGTGTAGTTTTCAATTTTTATTAAACTTAAATTGCTGAAAATAATTTTCAAAATCTTAACATTTCATCTGAAATTCAGAGCGCTACTTAAATTTTTACAGCCGTGGAATTCAATTCAAATTTGTAATTACAGTGGGTGAGACAAAAATATTTTATGTCTTGTGTAAAGGCCAGAATGCGCATTATGACATGTTGTAGAACAAATTTTTCAATCACCTTGACAACAATTTAGGGAGCAAATTTTAAATTAGAATGATTTGAAAGCTTGAGCAATTAGCAAAATATATAACTTGTAATCTAAGCAATATTGAAAAATAATGATAAATACATATTGGATAAATTTCTGTGTATGTTAAAAACGTAATGAGTCTTAATATATGATTACCTTTATATGTATTAAATCTTCAAGAAAAAAAGTGAAGAAATAAAGGAAGAAACATGTGGGAAAAACATGCAATGTTTGTGTCAAATTTTTGATTGACTAAATTTGAAGCAAAATTTGTTACTTGAATAAAATTGGTGCTAAAAATCCGTTTTAATCATGACACAAAAGAAATTTTCTTTACCCACCTTACACGCTTTATAGCAACAATAATAATGTTAATGTACAAGTAAAGAACGCCTTGATATATTTTTTAAATATATCTCCAGCACACACACACACACACACACACACACAAATAAATGCTACATTCAAGCTATGCCTATAATCACTAAATATACTAGAATGTTAAGTTATTTGATATATTTTAAAATTATATCTGTGATTGAAGACTATTTATTAAAAATTCAACAAAGAGTGCTAATATTTTCTCTCTCAATTATTACTATTATTATTATTTTTTTGCAGCAAAAAAAAAAAAAAAAACTTTATTATGAGCAGTGAAACAAATAATCTTAGGAGTCATGTGTTTGGTTGTAAATATTTCGTTATTAGTATTTTCATCTACTTCCAGCTTATCGCGTTATTGGAGAAGTAGGTGGAATTTAGCGGTATCTTCAGTGACTTCAAGACCTATTTTTCATATTTGCTTTTGCTCTCTCGTTCTTTCTGAACTTTGTTTTTTTTCTTGAAATTTCAGGTATTCTGCATAATTTTCCTTCTAGAAAATACCTAATTACCTTAAAAATAGTGATGAATATTAGCGCCTAAAGTGTCACTTGCGTATATATCCATCTCGCACACACGATGCGTTATGTGCCCCGGACTGACGTATACATCCGTCCATCCGAAATACGATTTTTTTATTTCCGCTGATATCAGTAAAACTATTCCAAAAGATTTAGAATGTAATAAATTATTTTGGTAGTATTTGTGAAGGATTTACTTTTTTTCAGAGAATAATTTACTTATTTGTACATTTTCTTTCCCCGCAATACACCGCATACGCAAGGCTATGCGAAAAACGGTGGCACAAGGGAGCGAATTCTGTAACTTTTAATTGGCGCAGTTAAGGGGCTACACATTATTTAATGGGTTTGGACGTGAGTAGGAGCTCAATCAAGCACAGATTTGTCACAATGATTGAGCACTTTAAATTAAGCAAACGATTCTCTAAAATGTTAAGATAATAGCTTTCTTTCTTATTTACATTCTCAAGAAGGAAATTAAACATTTCTCTAACTTTGTCTAACATACATAAACTCCATACGATCCCATTATCAAAATATTTAACTTTCTTTATCACATAAATAAACATTATTTTATTTTATTTTCCAAAAATCTAATCTTGATATTTTACATAAAAAGTTAAACCTTTTTTCTTCATTCACTGCTTGGCAGGATTTGTTAAACTAGAGTCTTTCATAGTAGTCACTTCTGTACACCCCCATGGCATTTTCAAAGACACCTTGGATCCGCCATATCATTCAAGGGGTCCAGATCATATCAGACGGCATCTCGTGATTTTTGACTGGTCATCTGAGGTGTATGAATTTTGAGGGTGACAAAAGAAGCTTCCCAATTTGCACCAAAGTTAACATCAGTCATTTTTCTCCTCAGCACATTCTGCAATGTCTGGGGTTTTCCTGTGAGGAAGCTGTTGCTCCCCCCTGCTGTTTTTAGACTTTGTATAGATTTATGAGCTCATGGATCTGGTATAGTTTCACTAGACTAGATGGGCATTAGTCCCACCACACCACCATCATTCTTTCAGAAAGCAGTGGTATAATTTCCTTTTTGTGACGTTTTGGAGGAGTTCAGGATGCTTATTTTTAATCCCATCGTAGTTACAGCAGAATCTAATAGTACTTCCCGTTTTAGGAGCTAATATAGTCCGGGATGTAGTCTTCAGTATGTCAGAACCTGTCAGAACCTATCCTCCTATAACCGTAGGTGGCACTGATGCCGCCAATTTCTTCGGTATTTTCATTACTTTTTTCTACAACCCTAGACACGGCTGCATCAATCAAAGATTCTTTTTGTCAGACACAGTAAAGGTTTGAGATTTATTTTCCATTTCTAGCATCTTCCAATTTATTGTGTTTGGGAGTAAATATTTTAAGGTATCCGACTACGTTCGGAGCCATGATCTTGCAAAAGCGTTTAAATGGATAATATTTATGATACTTAGAGTCACTTAGATTAGAAAATGTATATAAAATTGTTTTAAGAATAGTATTACAATAAAAAATTATTTAAGTACAATATTTTGACAAAAAATGAACAAAGAGTGACCCATTTTCAAAATATTCTCCTTTTGTGAAAAATGCTTCTATTATGATAATATTTCGCATGTATATAGCTCAGACCTATCTACAGAGGCTCAATTAGAATTTTTGAAATATATAGCTTAAAAGTGGGTTTATCCATGTTTTACGACAACAGAGGGGAGACATTTTAAGAAAAAAAAAACCCAATAATTATTTCAATGGGTTGTAACTCTAAAAATAATGTGAACTTTTTCAGAAATCATAGTTGATCCTCTGTACAGAGGTCTGAGCTATATACAGGCAAAATATAATTATAATAGAAGCATTTTTCACAAAAGGAAAACATTTTGAATAAAGGTTATTCTAAGTTAATTTTTTGCCGAAATAGTGTATTTAATTTTTTTTTGTCAAAATGTCCTTAAAACAATTTTATACATGTATTCTAATCTAAGTGACACTAAATATCATGAAAATTATCCATTTATGAACCTTTTTAAAATCACAATTCCGAACGTAGTCGAATACCTTAAACTTCGAAATTTAAGAATGTAAAGGGAAGACATTTGACCATATGGAATTCATTTAACCGTACTACAAGCGGTGATAAAAGGCACTGAGTGTTTGTTGGCTGGAGAAAGTAGGAGAGAAAAGCCGCTTGTGGTGAAGTGATACCCAACGTCTTCATTGGAATCCTTCCCCTTTTTAGGGCAGGCACAGAAAGTGAAATAGGTAGTGACGCGGAAATTCCAAGTGAAGTTTCTTTTTTTTTTGTTACATAAGTACTTATTTTTATCAACCCTGTAAAAACAAGCATTAATTTCTCGTAAGAGAAAACCGTTTATTTCATCCAAATATCGGTCATTTTTTTGTACGAATTTTTCTTTCTTTCTTTCTTTTTTTTTTTTTTGAAAAAAAAGATCTTATACATACTACATTTTTATATTACATATTTAGTCCTTTACATAGTGTTTTGATTTATATCTCATATAAATATAAAATTTCTTACTTTTAAATATTTTAAAAAAGAACACACACTAAATTCTTAAAGAATTATCTTATTTTAAAGTATTACTCTAAAACAATTATATAATATAAAATTGTTTCGCGCGGAAAGAGCATTGACCCTAAAAATAAAATTTTTTTCTAGCAGTTTAGATTTATGAAATGCGTATTGAATCGCGAAATATTAAAAGCACGTCATTTTGTTTGTTTTTTTTATTTTATACAAGTAAAATAAGTTTAGTTATAAAAATGTCATATTTTGATTCTTCATTTTATTGATATTATTTCTTCCTCAGTAATTTTTTTATGAATCATATATATAATTGAGGTTTTTCAATTTGATTATGAATATATGTTTGATTAGTTTGCCTTTAAAATGCTCCTATTTATGTTTAGAAAGGGAAACTAAGGAATTAAAGCACAGCCAAAGATGCAAAATCATCAGTCAGTACAAAAACAAATAAAATATATTCTTACATAAATGGAATTATATTTTTTAAATAAAAATAAAAAGTCATAAAAAATTAATATAAACTTACAATATGTACTTTCAGTGTAATCTGATGAGATATTCTATTGAAAAATATAAAGATTTATTGTCTTGAGAAAATACTTTTGAAAAAAATGTTTGTGTAAACATGACAAACTGAGCGGTTTTAAAGTCTTAAATAAAATAGCATGATTAAAAAATATGTTTTAAGAATAAAAGAAATTTAAATTTCGAAATAAAATTAAATGGAATGAAACAAATTTAAAGTTTATAAACTGAGTGGAAAAAACTTTACAAATCTCTAGTTCTAGTTTATTATCAATAATAATAACACTCCTGTGGGGATACAAAGAAGCTCAAATTTCCGAGATCTTTCCATGGCATATGAAAGAAATTTTTGAATTATTTCTGTGGTGACAGGAAAAAACTGTTAATATTTTAAAATGATGTTAGGATTGCATAAGGAAACGAAAATATTTTTTCTCTCATTTAGCTGTCGTTTATTTACTGCGACATAAGTATTTTTGCTGCATTATTTTAAGTCACTTCTTCATCTATCTTTTACGTTAATAACTGTCGCTGTCAGTTCATATTTCATCGTAAAGAATTGAAATGGCTTTCTTAAATATTTCTTTTTACATTGAAAGAAAATTGATTTATGCTCATCGAGCTGTCAGAAATGTAATCTTTGTCTTAGAAAAACAGGTCTTAAGGGACTGAATTAAAGGCATATAAGAACATCATTTAAAGGTAAATATTTTGAAGATATTTTATATGGATTTCAATGTGATGTGGAAGAAAAAAATTGTAACAATATTTTTAATATATTTACCTGCAGATTGCATAATTCTTCATAATTTCTATTACACGTTAATATGCAATTAGTTAATCGGGTTCATAGTATACTTCCTGAAATTATACTCATAGTTTTACAATGAAATTTATAGTAATTTATCTACTAGAAACAAAACATTGTTTATGTTTCAAAATTCCTTTATTTTAGTGATTGTACGTATTCCACAGTTGCACTGTTTAGCCCTTTATCTACCACATTATGATTTACTGCAGTTTTTTTACATGTAATTTTTTTTTTTGGATCACTTCATTGAAAATTAAGGGACATACATAAACAAAAAACTCAATTTTGGGAAATTTAATCCTTTAGAGCTAATTCACTAATTAAAGATATTCGACTGTAAAATTAATTATATACACTGTTCACTTAAAATAAAGAGTTAAATCGTTTTCTAATTAATATATTCCTCATTAATATAGAAAAAAAAATAAGGCACTTAAATTTTGACATTAACTATTTTTTCGGGTCAAAAATGATAAAATTTGCTATCCGCTGAAAACGCAATTTCTGCTATAAAACTATTCACCTTCCTCGCTAAAATACTCATCATGGAACCCGTGCTGCTATACATCTTGAAAGAGTGGATTTCAAAGAATTTTCTTGCTAAGTATTGTCAGAATATTCGTAAAATTTGTTATTTTACGTTATTTTAAAGTGAGTGGAACTTATAAGTACCGTCGGTCGATAGAGTTATATATATATGTATATATATATATATAATTATACATATATTTATATTAGGTTATATTTATATTTATATTTATATTAAGTTAATATCCTATTGGTACAACATTGGTTATTATTTCAAATATTGGTCTTTAGAAGCTACAAGTAATATTTTTTTACTCTATTATTTTTTGAATTGAAACAATTAACTCTTAGGAAACGCACAGTTATGTACACATTTTAATGATCACGTTCTATAGATTAAATAAAATTTTTGTGTAATTTTAATAACAGGATTTCTTGAAAGAACGATAGTCATTGCACTTAATAATTCTGTATAATGTTATCATTTATTCATTGTCTTATTCCCTCAAATGAATTATTTATTATGGATGAACCTATGTTTCCTATCATTTCGTATATTGCAGTAAAATATTTTAATTCATATAACTTAAGAATATAGTTTTTTTCTTCCAAGAAACTTTTCACAACTAAATAATAAAAGGTTTAGTATGTTTCTCTCATTATTTCACAATATTGTACAATTGTATTTGAATTTAAATTCAATCTTATTGGCTGAGATAAATAAAATAATTTTCATTGGATTTTCTATTATTTATTTTTTAATACCTGGATTTGTTCGATTATACGAAAACTAATTATTATTTTTTTCTCCTTTGCTTATATTTCGTACAGTTATTTTTATGTTGCAGTTTCTGAACCTAAAGAAATGGCTCCTTATCAATTCCTACTATAAGGTCACACTTCTTTTCTCATAAGTTTTGATACGCGAATGATTCAAATATTTTTATCAAAATATATTCTTGAAAAAGTTTTAAGGACAAAAATATTACTTTAAGAATATAATGTTTTCACAGGTTACTCTACGAAGAGTGATTGATATAAGAAAGGTCTCCAGTAGTATAAAATAAATTTCCACCAAGATAACATAATAACAGAGATATAAGAATGAAGGAAACTATTACTCTTACATACTGTAAACTCATTTCTGAGCATAGTCACCACTAACAGCTACACATTCGTTATACTATTCTATCCATTTCTTCATTCCGCACATGTAGAAAGATTCTGGTTGGCTGCGTATCCATTTACGCACAGCTGCCTGAACTTCGGCATTTGTTGAAAACCACTGACCTTTTAAGGTTTCCTTCAATTTTCGGAACAACCATAAGTCCTATGGTACCAAACATGGGCTGTAAGAAGGTTGTTAAACCACTGTGCATTTCAATTTTTCCATAACGGTGTTTGTGCACTGCAATGCAGTCTTGTATTGTTGTGATGCAAATGAAAGACGTTTCTTTCCGATCTGATTCTGCGGATATGTTGATTGATTGATGATAATGTTGCTCAGTACCTGTCGGAATTCAATATGAATATTTTAGTTAGAAACTCCGTGTAGAGCACACCACTTGCATCTCAAAAGATGGAGGGCATGATTTATGTTGCTGACATTAAAGTTTGAAA
Organism: Trichonephila inaurata madagascariensis; assembly: GCA_019973955.1. Lineage (NCBI taxonomy): Eukaryota > Metazoa > Arthropoda > Arachnida > Araneae > Nephilidae > Trichonephila > Trichonephila inaurata. The sequence goes on along the minus strand of BMAV01004599.1, from coordinate 89,159 downwards.
TTTCGTGACACTCGGAGAACAAGAATGATGATATTTCACGGATTGCCTCTTGTTTTCTGGGTCAAAAAGATGGATCCATGTGGCCAAAGTAGGTAGCCATGCGTAAATGCCAACCAGAATCTTTCTTCATTAATTGAATGAAGAAATGGATAGAACGAGATTGAACAAATGTGTAGCCGTTAGTGGTAACTATATTAAGTAAAGAGTTTACAATATGTAAGAGCAATACATTTCCTTTATTCTGATACTAAAGTTATTATTTTATCTTTAAGGAAATTTATTTTATACTATTGGAGACTTTAATTATCAATCATCCCTCGTATAATTATTATTTGCAAAAAATACATTAACACTAATAAAAACTACTACTTACATAAAGATTTGCAATTCTATTTTATTATTTTTGTTAAATAAATTTAACTACGAAATTTGTTTTGCTTTCAAAATGCTTTAGAGATATATAAATTGCAATACAAATTTTAGTAACATATAATAATACTTTCTTTTAATTTAGAGCCTACTTTATTAACCGCTCTCTTTATAAACAAAATGTAAGATATTTTACCCTTCCAAAATATTTATTCTTTTGAAATAAAAAGAATGCCTCATAGTGGGCTTCTTTTTATTTCCAGAAAAGAAGATTAATGACAGCTCTGATATTGCCTTCATGAAAGAATACTTAAGCTTTCCATGATGTTGACATGTTGTCTTCTACAGTTTCATTTTGGTTTGGTAGGCAAATAAGGGTGTGCGTCTTTGGTGGAGAAATTGGTGTCTAATATTGTTTTGGTGTAATGGACATTTAAATGCCGTCATGCTCCTTAATGCCAAAATAAGACTGTATAAAATCTCTTAAGGAACAGAAAAAAATAAAAATAAAGTTACTCTTTCAGATTGCCATGCTGTAAAATTAGATTTTATTCAAAAGGAAGTGACTGATATATATTAGTTAGAAGCTTATTATTAAAGAAGATTATATGTAGACTATAAACCACATTGGTTTGAATCTAAGGAGTTATCAATTCCAAGTCGCATCCCAAATTCTCAACATGTTTTGAGAAAGGATAAAAAATAGTGTAAACTGGTTGATCTTTATCCGATATTTACATTTTTTTTAAAGTTAAATATGAACGAATACGAAGTGAATAATTTATTTATTTTACTGGTAAAACAACTTATTAAATACATACATTTCCCTTTAATTGCTCTAATCGTCAGTATCATGTTAAATTTTCCCTATGCAATGAAATTGCTGCTCCTTCGATTCTCAGCCACATCCAATTTTCAGTAGAAATAACTTTGGAAAAAAGTGAGGTTTAGATTTGAATCAATATAGTAATATTCCTTTAATTCAAAATGGTAGTATAAATAAAAGTTAAAAACTTTTCCAATAATAATGTTCATCTTATCTGACTGTGTTATTATATTGCTCAAGAATTGCTATTAACAATCGGAAAAAAAATCCCACAACTAAAATCTGAAATTTTATGTTGAATTTTCATATGTGTCCATTGTTCTTCAATTTTTTTTTTTTTTAATTTTTTATTTTAAGCTTTTGTTGGGCATATCTAAAAGACATCTTTCATCTGATTTGTTAAGAGAGCGGGAATAAGACGGTAATCTAATTACGAAAATTTAATATTAAGGTTGCTTTTTAAAAACCAGTCATTGGCTGTATCTACATGCTTAGATCACTTCCTATTCCTTCCTACCTGAAGAAGAAGGAAAATGTATGTGCTTTATCTCATTTTGGATTATTTTTTCGTAACAGAGCTTTTTGACTACGTTGCTTTGATATCCTTTAAACAAGGACTCTATGCAAGATGACCATTTGTGCGTGTCTCTCTTTATCAACGATAAATAAGGTAATAGAGTTAGGGTATTGGATAATACTTCATCTGCACTAGACACAAAATAGGTTTCTGTAGAGATGCCCCCAAGATGGAATAATATTTTAAGGGGAAATCTCCTTGGGTGGTGCTATCAACCAGCGTGTGCTTTACGGAGAAACTCTGAATCATATGTGAGATCCTTACAACATAAATTCCATCAATGATGGTACTAATCATGATGAAATCATCATTAGGGATGATAATGCTTGACCTCCCAACCATATATATGAACTTTTTAAGTCTTGCTTCTGCAATTCTACTTCAAGAGAGGGTAGCTTACAAATATTATGAAATACTTTAAATTTATGAAATATATCTTTTACAGTAAACTGGTGAAGATAAAATAACTTCCCAAGTAGCTTAAGTTGTTGAAAAATAAATATTGCAGAATGTTATTTCCTTAGATAGTTATTTCATAAAATTAACAAATGAAGATTGTAGTTGGTCTACGGAATGCCCTTTGAAAGCGTTACCATCTGCATTTGTGTGAACTATTGATTCTGTGGTGGCCTAGATGGTTTTGAATTTATAATTTTATTTTGAATGTTTTTTTTAAATTATCGGATAAGAGAGAGAGAGAGAGAAAGCGTTATATTTTCTTTTTTTTTTGGTGACTTCTGAAATTACATACACTGTTATCCAAATTTCTTAAATAATATATTAAATATTCTTAAAGTGTTTTAAGTTTGATACCATTAGATTTTATTAACTGTCAGAGTCATTACTACATTATGCATATATATATATATATATATATATATATATATATATATATATATATACTTACATGTATATCTACGGATATATATATGTTCTTGCTAAAGTTCAGAAATTAGAAAAAACTGCTTATTAGCTAGGTAATATGCGCATTAACTAGGGTGATCCGATAGAGTAGGGAAAATTGTTTCATTTCTCAAATTATACTTAGGTAATCTGCTAATCATCTAGAAATTTTTACGTTGTCTTCTAGACACTCATTAATCTATATATTACCTACCATTCCCTCGTTAAAAAGTGAAGGTAAGGCCTTAGGGGAAACAACAGCAATGTTTGAGCCTTAAAATTGAATTGACTTTGAAAATTAGATTCATCTATCAATTGCTAATTGGGTTAGGTAAATATCAGAAATTTACGTTCTAATCTTGAAGGCTGGTACCTCTCACCATATATATTGACTACCAAATGTGATTCCATTTAGAATGCTGCATACTTTAAAAAATTATATTAACACATTCAATTGAATGAAAACCTATTGGTGAAGCAAATGTATTTTTATAAATGTAACCTAATTAAGGAAAATAGTTTTTCTGTATTAAATAAATGATGTAATTTACAATGTTTGTAGAATGTTTTTGTCTAAAGAATGATGAGGTCTTATTAAGCTTTAAAAGAATTTCTTTTTTTAAATACGTTTTGTTTCATTTTTTATTCGACATATCGTAAAACATATAACTTATAACATGTAAAATTCGGAAATAAAATGCCTTGCTCATTCCACCATTTTTATCAGATGAGTGACTTGCGTGTGAGAGAGCAGGAATAAGGGAATAAACAAATGAAAAAAAAAATAATGAAGGGTAATCGCATTATAACGGATCAAACAACATTAAAAAGCTGTGTATGTATTGAAATTGAACTGTTAAAAGGATTACCCGAAAGTTAAAAAAAATATTGTCTCGTATAATTATTATTACTTTTTATTACTTACAAGTCTACAAATTCAAAAATTTCTTGCTTTGAAGTGTGTTTTTTTTTTTTTTTTAAATTATTTTAAAAACTGTTTTTAAAGATAACTAATTTAGTAAAAAGAGTCAGCTTTTTTTGTGGATGTAGTTTCAAGGAACTGTAGTATGATTTTTACGCAACATCAATCTAAGTGGATTTTTGAGAACACCATAAAAGCTTGTAAAACTTGGAGGATCAAAGAGCCTTCTTTGAGATTTTTTTGTGTTTTATCGCAGGAAAAAAAAATGCAAACCAATTTCAAAAGTTATTGAATAGATTGATCCAAAAGTTCGATTTTTCCCCATCTCTTATCTCAAATTTCTAAAAGGCATTATCTATACAGATGATTTATCTAAAAGAAAACCAATTGTTGTTAAAAAAAAACACTGATGTAATAAAAAAAGGAAGATATGCATTAACTTTTTCACTCATTTCAGCACATTTTTTGTGGGAAAAGAAATATTATTTTGGAATATAGAAAGGTGAGGATTTTTACTCATAAAAGAAGACGCAACTCTATTCAAAAATCATATGTAGTGCTTAAACTGATGTTCACTCAACAGACACACACATACATGCACAATGTTTTCACTGTAATGAAAATTTTTTTGCTAGGACATTTTTTTTTGTATATGCAGTAGTTTAATGTAGTTCCACGTTTTACTGGTGAAAACAAAGCAAAAACTGAAATGCAGCAATAATACTTACAGATATGTAGCAATGAACAAAATCATTATTTTTAATATGTCAACTTCTATATCTTTTAATATTGGAAACGACTATGATGTTCCATAATCATATGAATATGATTTAATAAGCTGATTTGTCTGAGTCAATTGCGGGTGCATCATCTTTCTCATTATCTACAAAATCTTTTCTTGAAATGTGTTAACGGGACAGTTTATTAAGGAGTTAAAGTTGTTGTTAAAGTTGTATTTTCCGCCTAAGGAAGGCAAAATAAAAGAATTAACTATCACGTGAGTTTTGGAGAGTTCAAGAATATTATAAATTAAAGAAAGTTACTCGACAGAAAATTTATATGCAAAATTATTACACTAATATATATATATATATATATAGCTATAGAACCTAAGTATAACTATTCAAGATAGGAAATATTAGGCACAGTAGTACAATAACAAACTCCTGGCCTTAGAAACCAAGAATGCCAGTTTAAACAAGTTTTAGTGTGCTAGCCAATCCTCACCTGTAATTTACCTAAACCACTGAGCCAAAGGGAAATGAAAGAATAGTATTAAAAGAAATTTAAATATTACAAATAAAATCACTATACTAATAAAATATAACGATAAAATTATAGTCTACTAGTATTCACAGTTTAGATTTAAATTCGATGCAAAAGATAAATAGTAAGACTTACTTCGTGAGTGTATCAACTGGTTATGTTCCCCGCCAAATACAACACAGGAAAACAGTACCGCATAAAGTTAAAAATTATGATAGAATAATATAAAATATCTATATTAATATATGTACGTTTAAAAATTCGTAAATATATATTAATATAAATATTTGAAGAAAATAAATGAATACAAGATATTTAAACCATATTATTAATTTATTAAACAATGTGGCGCCATCTATTGAATAATTGTATAATTTGTTAAAAATTCTAGTATTAAAACATAATGTTAATAATAGTTTAATACAAATTGTATATCGCTGAGAACTATTAGAAAAATAATTGTAAAGAAAGTTAGCATGATATTCATGTTCAATACATAGTTTTATAAATTTATATATATATATATATATATATATATATATATATATATATATATTCTTTTGGCTTGTTGTCCTACTAATATCAGTACATTTGGGGAGGAGTAATTATAGTTATAATTTCTTTATAATGCTTTCAAACACATTAGGAAAAGTTGTGTTTCTAAAATATATTTTTAATATACAGTACATTAAATTCAAAGAATATCTTCGTTCTATAAGTTTTCTGTTCTATCAAAATGATTTTGAAACATTATTTATCACACTTAACTTTTTTTGAGGGTCACATATCATAACCGTTTTTCAACAACTTATTCAAAAGCTAAAAAGTTAAGTTATTTTTTTCTTATTTTATTTTCTGTATCACAAAAGACTTTGCTTTCATTTAGAATGTCCAATTTGTAGCAAAAATATTTGTTAAAATAAATAGAGCTTCTTTTAAAAACAAATAGTAATTAAGGAAGCATAATTTTTTTTAAGGTTCCTATGTACAGTAATTTATTTTCTTTCCAGCATTTATACATGATTTTAAACTAAATGTTTTACTACTATAACAAACATGAGAATTTTTAATGGGGAAAATAACTATATATTAGTTAAGAAAGCGCTTGAATTATATTTTTATTGTCATTCTTATATTCAATACTTATTAATCGTATATTATATATAACATAGTAAGTATTACACATTTGATTTCATTTAGTTATTATAGTAAGATTTATTTCATGTTAAACGTTTTTTTTTTATTGGGGTTTCTTTTTGTTTCTTTTTTTTTATTTCTTCTTCTATGAAGAATTTTATTTTACACAATTTATACAAATAAATCTGAACTGAGAAGACAGCAGAATTTCATTTTTTTGTCCAAGAAAGCTTACATTATAAACAATCAAGCAATTAACCGACGCAATATGCAAATGAGAAATGACAGCTTAGATTAGAAGAAAAGACTACTTGAAGACGTGTAGGAAATATTACTATTCTACGGTTATAGCAACTTACTTGCTGAAAGTAATTCGTCTGAATCTATTTAAATTCTATGGCAGTAACAACTCTTGTATCTTATTCCCCCTAATTATGATTCGTATGTGCTAGACACCTTCAGTAGAATAATGCAGTTGTTATTTCTTCAGAAAACGAGAGCTGCAAATACGTTTGGTGAATAAAATATCACTTAAGATTTCAGTCTGAGTTCTTGTGGGTCTTTGTCTGAACCTCGACAGTTTTGAGAGAATCTAGCAGTGAGTGAGGAGAATTTCTATTTATTCTGCAAGTTGAAACCGTTTTAAAATTGTAATGTTTAAAAGTGTGCACTTAATAATAAGTAATATTATTTGTTATTATTATGGAATTGAAATTATCAACTCATGCTTTAACTCTTTATCGGGCAATTTTTTTTCCAGCGATAATACGCTAAAATATTTTTAGGGACGAGATTGATTTAAGTAAAGAAATCCATTTAACTTATTAGGTGAAATTATTTTGACTTTTAAGACCCCTTTTTTCTTTAGTGGGGATATGTTTAACATAACTTTGTGTGTGCTGTTGAAAGGTATTTATTACTTTTTGTAACTATTTGCCTGTCTCCATATGAAGTTTCTAAAATATGTTTTGTATGTACTGCAACTTTCAAAAAAAGGAATAGTGAATTAGAAACATTTTATATTCTTAGATAATGATGATGAAATTAAGAATTACTACATATTATTTCCCGTGGAATTGATGAAAACTCTGATTAGTACATAGTAAGCACAATAAATTTATGAAATATGTTTGAAAATACTGCAATATGTAAAATGAATTATAAATTAGACATAAGACCATTACTGATAAAGGGAGCGATTGATGAATTTGGAGGTAGGTATATTTACCACTGCCTACTAAAGGGTTAAATGAAAAATATTTTACATGTGATAAAACTTCTTAATATCTTTATGCCCTTTTCTTCTTCATGAAATATATATTTCAAAGTGTATATGAGGATAGGAAGTTAACAGATTTTTTTAAATGTTACTTCCTGAGTTTTTTATCCAAAATAAATAAATAAATAAATAAATAACTGATAATACATTTTTGACATCCTACAAAAATATTTAGAAACATAATCATAGAAAAGTTTTATTGTTTCATCGACTAAAATTTAATGGATTTATAAAAATTTATCAACTCTAAAACAGAAAAAAAAATAGTATAACTTTTACATTTATTTTATTTTTAGTTATTTTTTTTTTCATTTACCATTGCTCCAACTTCATAATATTATGAATAGATTTTATTATAATCAAACACACAGGCGTTACTTATTTATTCATTAACATTGTTAATGTATACTGACTGTAAATACTTTGACGCAACACTATTGTGTGCTCTGCTCCACCCCCACTCTGCAAAAGAGTTAAATTTTGAAACAGTTGTAAAGTATTAGGAAAAACTTTATTACCTCCAAAAACTTCGCAGACACAATAGAGGAAGAAATAATTACCTTACTAGGAATAATGTTTGCGCAGTAATTCTTTAAGTATTATGCTTTCTTTAACATGTAACAATTCTTCTCATTTATTGAGTGATAGGAGCAATTTTATTTTTCCATTTTGAAGAAAATGTATTAAATTGTACATAATTTTAGCAAAGTTTTACAACAATTAATGGAGTATGCTAAGCCAGTGATTCTCAAACTTCCAATACTTATGATCCAATATTTAATCATAATCTTAATCGCCCTCCTTGTCCAAACAATAAAATGTATTGAATTCAATTAAACTATACTTTAATGCTAACACTAGAATACGACTTAAACATCTTGAGTACTCAAGGCGTATATAAGCATCTCACTCAGCCGAAGCTTTATTTTCCCGGGACGTATATATATGTCTTTCCGAAGTACGATCTTTTCTGTGCACTGCTATCTTTAAAATTATTCCGAAGGTTACGAAATGCAATAAAAGAATCTTGACAATGTGTCTGGTGGCAATGGGGGCGAAAAGTGTAACTTCTAATCGGCAGTTAAGGGATTAGTTATAAACCGAACAAATTATAACGATAAGTGTTAATTTTCGTATACAATTTTATATATGACAAGACCATGGGGTCACTGAGAATTATTACACTTGTTCTTAACTTAATATTATTAAATTAAATACCAAACACATTGTGTAGTATTGATGCATTTATATTATATCAGTGTAAATGTGTGTATTTTATTTTTTATTATGTCAGAGTGTATTTTGTTTACTTTCAGTAAATTAGTATTTTTTTAAAATAATCTTTTGTTTTCGACTTTTCAATGTGCTTGCGCCCTCCTTGTAGAGTTATCACGCCCCTCCAAGGGGGGCGAGCCCCACAGTTTTAGAAACGCTGTGCTAAGCAAAAAAGGATTTTTTTACGTATTTTTACATTAAAAATGTCTTACATATATACAAGCATAGACATTCAGTTACAAAATATATCTTGTTTTGAAAATTGGTTCGAATTTTCATTAAAAACCACAGGTTTTACAAAAGATAAGACGATGATATGATGGGAATAAGAACGTTGAATCAAGGTATTATTGTAGAAAATCTTACTGAAACTTTTATTAAAATATCATAATTTTTACTTTAATTTGTTAAATAATTTCAACTGTTTATTTCTTATTAATGTTTCACAAAAGACTCGATCCGTAGAACTAAGATATGAAAGAATAATTTAATTTAATTTATTAAGTAGGAGAAAGAAACATAATTTTAATTTAATAAAATATTCTGAGACTAACCAGAATATTCTTAAATTAAATCAGCAATTGAAATTAGACTAAATTTGCACACACATATGCCTTCTTGGTTGCAAAAGAAAATTCTAAATAAAAGAAGTAATTGATTTAAAAAAAAAAATGTGATATTCTAATTATGGAAAATTCTTGCAAGGTTAAACTCAAAACGAAATATGATGTGGAGTACACCCTTCATTTAATTTGTATGTCCTTACTTTGGAAGCCTGTTACATTAGTAATAGTTACATAATTTCCTGGAATCTCATTAAATGTACTGCAATGAATTTTATTTTCCGAATTTTAATCCAAAGCTTGTTATTCTTTATGTGGCTTCAGATTTGTATAAAACTAGCTGGTGTACTCGTTCTTTGCACGGGAGAATTGAAAAAATAAACAATACAGATTGAAGGATAAAGAAGTTTTTAATGAGTTTATTTTACGTGGAATGCTCAAATTAATCAAAACAACATCTTTTTCATATCTCAGTTAAACAAAAAAAAAACACTCATTTGTTTAATTTTAAGTCTGTACAACTAATAACAGATAAAAAGGAGACCTTCATCTTATTTATAACGTCCCATAGCTGTCTTGTAGGTTGGTTTTTGAAAACACTTTCCTAAGCTAATCTCTGTTCATCAAAAATAACACATTGTTGTAAGTTTTGTGAAATGCAAGCTTAAAATAGTGTAAATAATACATATCTGGATGTGTCATACGTGTTAATATTACTTTCTGTTGTATTTATTTTATATTAAAACTATAAGATTTGCAAGCAACGCTGTCCCTTACATTGTAATGGCAATCCAATGGAAACATAGTGAAATGTTGGCGATAGAACCTTGTTGGCATCACTTTTGGCGACCATGTTGCCAACTGGGCAATCGATTGAACGATGCAGAGGTTGATATGTTGTAGTGTCACCTGGTAGGCAACTACAACAAAGATGATAGCACAAAAACCTTCGCCTCAGAAAAATACTTAAACATGCCAATTTTCAAAGTGATCGGTGGAACGGTGTTGGAGTGAAGCAATTTCATATATACAAGCATCCATTTCTATATATAGAGATGATTAATCACATGCTAAATTGCCAAAAATTTGATTTAAAATTAAATTTAAGGTAGAAATATAATAACACAATATAAGTCCTTTTAATGGCTACAGTAATATTTATACGTATAATTTATTTAAAGTACTGATTTTTTTTTCATTTAGCAACAGCTTCAATAAATAATCCCTATTTTATTAAAATTTTTGTCGTAAAACTTTTCAAATACATCCGAATTAGAGTCTTTAGTGTTAAACTGTTACTTTTCATCACTATTCTATATCCAGTATCTTTAATAATAGTATTTATTAAAACAGTCTGTTTGTTGTTTAGATCTGTGATAGTTAGAAGATCATATTTCTTAAAATAATCAGCATAGTCTAATCTTGAAAATCCCTCTTTGGACCTGCTAAATATCTAATATTTAAAGATTAATTATTTAATCCCTTATTATATTTGAATGCTCATTTAATATTTAATTTTTAAACACAAATGAAAACATACTGTGTTTTTTTCTACAAATATATTATAAAAATAATTATAGAATTTATTCTTAGAGAGAGTTTTACAGCAATCGGCGTGGTAAGAAATATTGTTATTTTTTCATCTTATATTAAATCTTTGCGCTAAACATAGTTAGTGCTTTCTTTTTTCTGAAGAACACATGTATCTTAAAATTCATCCTTAGTGCATATGCAATTGAAAAATACCTATTAGTTTCATTAAAGCCAAACTTGAAACATTTGATTTATTTATATTAAATTATTTTTAAAATCCTTCTGCGTTTCATAAATTATAATTTTTAAAAAAAATATATATATCTCTTCTTTTCCCTTAAGCTCTGGTGACTTTATTAAAACTGTTAATTTGATTAATATTATAACTAAAAGGTTATTATAGGAATAAAAAAAAATATTACTTACAACTTTTTTAACTTGTGAATTTCTCAGCCATGGAGAAAATCTTAATTGTTCTAGTTTCCGATGATATTTTATACTTTTTCCAAGAAATTAATCTGCTATTAGTTTTGGAAATTATTTATATATGATGTAAAACTCTACATTTTTTTTTCAGATCACACAATTTAAAACGAATTAATCTATATTTAAGAGATTTTTTATAGCATTGTAATTATTAATATTTCAAAAAGGTGATGATCCATTCTAATACTGAGATTACTTTTGGTTTTTCCTAAATACCTCTATTGACATTTTCCATAGTTAATTGATGCTCATATGTATACATATATACGTATGTATGCATTCATGCATATATATATGTACATATGATGCTTCAAGTCAGCATTGAGAACATATTGTCAAAACAGAATTTATTCTACGAGCAATCGACACACCTTTTCACTAAGAGAAGCAAACGCCAAGTGACCTGGAGACATTAATTCTCCTGTATACTTATTTCCAGAACTGCTAAATAACATTTTTTTAGTTTATGTTTTCAATTTAACAGTGAAGCACGAAGACAAAAAAATTTAATGAGGTAGAATAAAAAGTGTTGTGTTTTGAATATCTTTATCTGAGAAAGAATTATTAGTTGTTTAAAATTATAAAAGTTTTGAATACGTTATGGAAAATGGAGGTTAAATGGTAAATAGGAAATTTTGTTTTAGATATAAATATATATATTTTGTATAATAAAATAAAATAAAATACTAACTGAAAAAGTTGTATAACTTACAAAGCCCAGGAAGAAATAAATTGGATTTCATGAAGCATAAAAATTGAAGATACGAAAAGAGTGTTTCTACTAAAATGGAGACATATTATTGTTTCTAAATTTGCCTCTGAATTAGGCCATCGATGTAGGGTTAAGCTGCTTTGTGGTACCTACTTTCCCTGTACAGGAGAAATTTTCTACATAATAGTAAAAACAGAGCCATGTAGAAAAACTAAGCCTACTTCTAACACACATGGTTGGTAAACCAGATAGTAAAATAAAATTAAATTATGAAGGGAGAACAATAAGGTTTCCATAATAAAGAAGAATATTAAGAAAACATATTCTATAGAAAAAAACTACGTAAAAAAATACATACAAAAGCTAAAACTACATAGAAATATGAAGACACAGCGTCGTATGCCAAATATATTTTTACTTCCATAAAGGTTTCAGTTATATAAAACGGACGAAAGATTAAAACCAGGGGAAACAGAAATTCATTCCTTCAAAGTATGAAAATAAGATTTTGAGAAGACAAAAAGAGAATTAAAATTCTTAAATATAATTTTTTAAAGTAATCGAAAAAAAATTAATTATTATTTTATTTATTAATTACATAAAATAAAAAAGCCAAATTTTAAAAATGACTTACTTATTATATATATATATATATATATATATATATATATATATATACATATTATATCTTTAAATTTTCCTTATCCATAATACCATACATAAATAATTATATTGCATTGTTCATGTGGATGTGGCTTAATAAACTGCAGCCTTCTCCTGCAGTATGCAGTGTGTAAAGAATACCATTTCTCAATATCACAAAAGGGGGTGGGGACATTTTAAAGACCAAACATTCAGTTCACATTTTTTTTTCTTGTATCGTGCTTTTCACTAAGGATACAAATCATCAATCGTTAAATGTTAGTAAGAAGCAAGGTCAAAAATAGAAATCTCCTTCGATTCTGAAATTCTTGAAAAAGTGCCAAAAATGTAAACAATTGATCACCCAACACTCCAGAAATGTTTTTTGAGTGAACGCATTAATGCATAGTGAGAAAACAAAAAGAAGGAATGACATGTATTTCTTCTCTGGGAAGTTTTTCGTTCTTCAAAGAAATAAATCCCGTTAGGTTATATGAAATATCGTAACTCCTTCATTCTCAAGAAGAGTCAGAGTTCGATGAAGAAAACGGATGTACAGTTTATGAAGATTTGAACTGAAATCTCTTTTTCTTTCAGTATGCGCATATTTTCGGCATACGGATATAGTTTCTTTTTGTAAATACTTGTTTTTATATTTATGCTTTTGAACTGCTTTTTGTCTACGGGTGTGAAAAAGTATTTTTAATTTACTTTTTCAATAAAAAATAAAATATATTTTTCCTCTGAATCAACTATTTACCATGTTGTAGTAAATGGAATTGGGAAAAAAAATATTTTCATTGCATTTACAAATGCATTATAATATAAAAAGAGTCTTATTTGCTCATTATTTTTAGCTGCAATTAAAATATTCAGTTAATTCTGTAGAAACATTAACATCTTATTTTTAACTAGCTGTACCCTGCCAAGTGTTGTTGTAGCTCAGTCTGGTTAAAGAGAAAGCACCTATTTTTAGTATATTAAAACATTTACATTAGAGGTATGATTTTTGATAAAAAAAAATGCATAAATATATATTCATACACAAAGCTTTCTTTAACTGGTATCATTTGTAATTTGTTAACCAAATACTTGAAGTAATTACGGCTTATTTTTGTCCTTATGTTATGAACCTAAATTTATTTACATTATCGTCATAGAGGAGACCTCAAGTTTGAAGATAAATTTTAAATGGCTCTACCCTGGATTCCTTCGAGTGTAATAAGCTAGTTTCACATTGTTTATAGATATTTCTGTTAAATTAGAGATGTGTTCACAAATGCACATTTCTCAAAACAATGTCGTTTGGAAACAAGAATCATATTTCCTTTTATTATACAGGAATTGTTTTGATTCCGCTGTATATCTGGCAAGCAAAATAATTACTCTTTAATTTCAAACATTTCTAATACATAATTATTAATGTGTAAAAAAATATACATGTGAACACGTGTTATCTTTTCTTATCGTGCAGTCTGTGGAAGGCACAGCCAGTAATACTATTATAACGTTGCTAAAGACCTCATATCCAAATGAATGACTCGTAAAGGGATTTCTTGATAGGGATGCGTAAGACAGATTTAACATTCTTTACAATATGCCTCAAGCTGCACTTAACTGTCATGCCATATCAATTTTCATATCATGATACCTCTTCCGCAACGAAATACTATCGCTAGCTTCAAAGAAGGTTCAGCTATTCAGTTTTTAATTTCATTATAATTGTCACCCGGAATCGTTTCCTTAGGTTGTAACTGTCCGTAACTATCATCAGTTTTAAAGGATATATATATATATATATATATATATATATATATAGGCTATTTTCTACAGACAAGAGATAACATACAACAATCACATTCGAAAAACACACAGACAGTAGTAAAATCACACAATGAAGGACATATGAGTAACCGAGATTAAAAATTATAAAATGGATGCTGCAGTGTTATTATATATATAAACTCTTACACATGTCGTATTATAATACTTTATATCCGGGTGGGCATTATGTCGATCGCGACTGACTGGTGAACCGTCAACACAAATTGGGGGAGGGCACCTTATTATCAGCAGTTATTAATTATATACGAAAATATTCTTGATTGGCTGACAGTATGCAGACTAAGTCTTCTACTGACTATAATTACGAGAAATAACTTCAGTTTAAAACGTTTTATTTTTTAATGTATTTTGAATCGTTTGATAATAAATGCATGATTAAATATTATTATTTTTGGGGCTATAATTATTATTTACATTTTGCGTTTTGCTTTAAACGTGATTTCAAAGCAGTGAGTTTTTTTAATTTTATTTACGGAGGATACATATTCCGTACTTATTATTAAATTATAATAAATATTGTTGGCCTTTTATCCTTACCTCACCACACCTACGACACTAGGCAGTGGATGCACTTGGGAATTTTTCAAAGGAGGCGCGGAGTGGTGGTCCAGATTCGAATGTCTACCATTCTCATATCCTACCCCAATACGGAGCCAAACATTTTTTTTTCATTTTGTAGATTGTCGAGAATAATGAACAGTAAGAAATAAATTATTGGATCAATAATCAGCATTAATTAATAAAAAGTATTAATAACAAGTACTTATTTTTTTACGAGCTATATATATGGGAATATAATCGATCGGGAAAAAATATCATGGGCTATGGAGAAGGTGCCGGATCCATGGAGCTTCCCCTTCCCTTTGTAAATGCCACTGATACTGAGTGGACCGCAACAATTAGAAGTAACCCGTACCCTGAAAACTTCTGCCCACCCCTGCCTTATATAATATTTATCTTCGATACTCTAACACAGCGCTTATCAAACTTCCAATATTTACGACCCAATTTTCAAACGCAACTTTAATCTCCCCTCCCCCTTTACAATAGTAATGTATTGTGAATGTAATAATAATATTATTTGATACAAAGCTACAATACTACCTTATTATAACTATAACGATCTTAATGACCGATTATAAACCGTATCATTTATCAGGATAAGTATTGAATATTGTATATGCAACTCTTAAGTAATAGTTATTTTAAGTTACTTTTACGTAATAGGATTAGCATTATTTTACTTTTCTTTTCAAACTTTTAAATTGAAGTAAACTGCAAAATAATTTTTATTTGAATTAAGTATTTTTCCTTCACTAATCCATTTCTAAAAGTAAAAATGTCATTAGAAAAATAGTAGAACATCTGTTGCTCAGTATCTTATAATCAATGCATCAGACATTCCCGCTGTGGAAACGTCTGGGCAATATATTGGTTGACTGCATAAGGGTGCGTGCAACCTCAAATGTCTTTGCAAAACGTGTACAACGCTGCACTTCATTCAATTTCAGTCATTCTGGGTTGTGTCGATCATTTTGTATCTCTTCCAAATCTATCTTGGACAAACTTTTTATAATTTGCGCGTTACTCGCAATTCACATTAAACATTTTTACCGCAGCAGATTTAAACAGAATCATACATAATTTTTTAAGTTGTGAGTTAACATTAGACAAAAATAAAGCATCGATAAGCATTCTCAAACATAAACTTGAATTTTAAGCTTACCACTACTGAAGTAAATGAAGAAGTAAAGCCATTTGTTTTTTTGATCAAACATTTTGGCAACGGACAATATGAAATCTAATAAACTAAACACACATTAAATGCTTCCTGTTGAGTACATTAACAGAATTAAAACAATAAGAAAAGTAAAAAGAAAAAAAATTATAAAAATTGTGGTTGAGAAAGCTTTACTTGTTTCTTAAAAATTCTAATATAAAATAGCCAGATGTAAAAAGCATCAGACCAATGCCGAGGAGCTTATTTTTCCAGCTGCAATTAAGATTGTATAAACTATGTTTGGAAATAATTTTATCAAGCAATTGCAGTCCATAAGGTAAAAGTGCAATTTTATTATAATGTGTGTTTATTCGGTGTCTCCAACTTCATCAGCGAACGTTATTTTATTTCTTAGGCCAGAATGTATTTTGGCTTGCGTCCTTTTAGTAAATTTTTAAATACTCCTTTATTTAATATCGCGAAAAGGGCGTGATTCCCCCTCCCCGTACAGCTATCAAACCCCTCTAGGGAGTACATCCCACAGTTTGAGACTCCCTTCTCTCATTATTTATCTTGACTAGTGGATTTTCAAATGCTTAGCAGCTCGCCAATGCAAAATGTTTAGATTGCCTGCCTGAATTAAAAGGATTTCACGAAATGCGATACGTTTAGTCTTTTAAGAGATTTTTTTATGTTGCGATTTTCTAAGATATTCAATTCTAAACTTTTTACACTGATCTTGCAACTTTTACACTGATCTTGCAACATATTTGTAAATATTTATGTCTCTTACTCATATTAGCATAAATTTCATGAATATCGTGACCACCACTTTTTCTTGTAGAAACATTAAACCCGCTAAAACAAATATATTTAACTTGAGCTAAGCATTGATCTAATCTAAGATATTTCTCTGATAAGCTTGAGTTGAAATTATACTGTAGCTTCTGTGCTTCATAACATTCCATTCAATTCCTCCTAATTTAGGAAGGCTTGGTTCAGACCTCTACAAAAAATTTGTTTGATAGTTGAATTATCACCCCTACCTTTCATCCAAATATGGTGCGTGTGGAAGGAGGCATGGATTTCTAATTTGTTTTTAAAAGTAGATCCAGGTTTTTCTTCGTACTTATCGAATTTGTTATGTTTATTTTGATTCTACTGAATGGATCTACTATTACTGAACGAATAACAGTGGACAAAAAATATTCGTATTAATTGAAGGAAATCCTCTGTAGTACAGATGATATACCCTAATGGTTGTATTCAACATATTCTCGCGTCCATTTGGGGTCTATAGCCGTGTCATCCATCTTAAGTTTGGAAATTAGCACGTTAAAAGGATCTTACTGAGAATGACTCAGCAACTGCATTAAAACAAACTGTCATCATAGCGACTATTGTTTTGAATTTCTTTGGTACTTCAACATAAACAAGTGAGCCTACAACATTGCATGAATGATGATAGCAGCCATCAGACACATTTCAATGTTATTTACGGACATATCCCAATTTTCAGAAAATACCATAATAGACATATACTTGTATGACCAAGGAATCAAAAACAAAGGAGGATTTCTAACAGACCTAGCATCTAAAGCAGGGAAGAAAGGACGCTATTAGATCAAGGCCATTTAAAATGCGGAAAATTGATCAAAATATTAAAATTAATAATTTTAGATTTTATTTTAAAGCTATATTTAACTCTATCAAATTCACGAAAAGTAAGTTTCACGCATTTTTTATCCAGTTAAGAGATAATTTCGATTTCTTCTCATCAATGATTGCTTACATTATGCTGTCATAAAAACAAAACTGCCATGTACTATGATAATTTGATATTTGCTTTTGACTAAGTGTAGATTATTTTTATTTTAGATATTAATTTAACAAGTGCAGGATGGCAGCAAAGAGTCTTTACTGAATTCGGACTGAAATCAGTATTATTTGCTTAAAATTAGGTCAGACTTGTTTGTGCAATTTTCAAAATTTACTCAAACACTTTTTGAATTTATTAAAAAATATATCTGAACTAATAACTTAATTTATCAAAGAGTATATCGGAAGTATTTAAGAAACACTCTAACAATTTTTGTATAAATTAATATGTTTATCTTTAATATTTTCATATGTTTATCAATATATATATAATGTAACAAATATCGTAGGATGCTTTTGTTACCTGTGCATTTTCTGACATTACCACCAACAAAATATTTTGTTGCTTTAGCAACGATTTTTGTAAGAAAGCCAAATTATTTCGTCTTGAAAGAGATCCTCTAGAAAAACATCTTTTGAAAAGAAATGTGCTTTGTGGTATAGTGACGAACAAAGTTATATTTTTTTTAAATATAACATTTTTTCATGACAAATCAAACAAATAATTTATCCATGTTTTTTTTTTCTTTTTTCTCTACGAAATAATCAAGATCTCAATAGTCTTGAAACAACATATATTCTTAAGATATTTTTCGCTTGGAAGATATGAGAGTTAATTAAAAAGGTTTTACCCATAAAATGGTCTATACTCGACTCTTATTGATTATCATTAAAAGTTACAATTGCCAAAAGAACAAAAAAGTTATATCGCAATTCGTACCAATATGACATGGATATCAAAATTGATATATTCGATTGATAGAATTTCTCTTTAAATTTTAATGCATTATTTTTAAATGATTGGATTTGTAAGTGGCATGATCCATGACCGAGCCATTCAGGAAGGTCCAGTGTGCAACATGTTCAGTATCACTGTTCTAAAGTGTTGATCTAGAATATCATTGAATAAACATCCCACTCACCTCTCTTTCTCATTCATTGGAATTTGAACAGCTTCCATTGTAATTACAGTGTATTATGTTTTGCGACTCTAGAGCAATTTTAAAGAATTCCATGATAAATATTTTCAGAAGAAAGAATAGATAAGCGCATGATGTCCATGCTGTCTCAGACCTTCGATATAAACGATCGCTTGCATATCAGTTCAGAGCGTTCTCTAGATATGCCAAAAGTTGTGAATGTTTCGCCATGTATTGTATTGACGAGACTGCATGCTACTACTCATTATTCATTACAATTAATAAATTTTGGGAAGGAAGTGAAACCTCAGAGATTGATACATCCCGGTTTGTCATTCGCTTCTGCTCTGCTTTGGCATAATAGAGCCATGATTGTCCCCTGAAAAGAGAGCTCAGTATAGTGAACATTGCACACAGGAAGGGCTAAAAGCACAAGTAAACTTAATCTGTCTGTAACGTTTATATATAATTAATCTCTGTATATGAATAATAAAAACGATTTTGATATTTGCTTTCTTCCTGACGCAACGTATATAATGACCAGCATTGCATGTAACGTCTGTCTTAAACTAAATCTATTCTGTTCTCAAATATAAATTTCTGCGAAAATTTTGATGCAGCAATCACTGCCTTAATAGGAAAAGTATATTGAAACTATTTTTTTATGCTGCTCATAAATTCAATAAAAACTTTAGGACTATTCCCATCTATTTTCCTATGAATATTATATCATTATATATAAAGGACACAAAAATAGTGAATATTAAAGGGAAATTTTTAAAATTTATTTATCATGGTATGAAGAATAGAAATGACATTATATATATATATATATATATATAGTTATCAAATCAGTTGATGAATAAAGATCACTCGAAATAAATTATTTTATTAAGTTAACACAAAGTTAATAAAACAGGTTAAGGTAAAGTTAAGTTAGTACAAAGAAAATAATATCTAAATGTTTCAAATATCAGGGAAATTTATTTATTTTTGATAAATTTTTATTTCTGAATTATTTTTAATATTGATTTTACAACATTTCTGAAGAATACAGATACAACAGCCATATCATTTGTTCCGTGAATATTGTGTAATATAATATAACATTACAGTTACATATTTTTTTCTACAAAAACGTAAATTTAGTTTGAAAAGGCTAGACTATAGATAATATATATATATATATATATATATATATATATATATATATCTTTCGTTGAATATATCTTTGATGTTACATTAAGTTTTACTGAAAAATGGAGTTTACTACCTGAATCGATAGTATTATAAAAGTAAACTATTTTCACTTTATACGGTTTTGATCGTGTCTCTTATTAGATTGTTTTCTTCTAAGTGACATGTGAAGCTTTTATATTCGATTAGGAGTAGTTTTATCTATCTGTAACTCTAGTGTTCTGTTTAATTTTCGTCAATACAGGACACATTATTGGATGAAAGGGAGACTGAACACCCAAATTCCTCGAAGAAAGGATATGAAAGTTGAATGCTTCTTTTTAGAGGAATATATTCTTTTTTTTACAAAAAAAGGAAAAAATCCCAATGGAACTAATGGAAATTTATGTTTTCTTTCTCTATTTTTCCTTTATTCTTTTTCTGTAAAAAAGTTCATGTTTGGGATTCATTTCAATTATAAAATGAAATTCGAGTTTTCTTTTCATTTATGTTTAAAATTATAAAGTAAGAACTGTAATATTGTAAATAAAATTTATACATTGAAATATGTTTATTAAATATGATCGAAATCAATAGGTGTAGTTAAGGAAAATTCTAAGAATCCATTTCAAACAGTTTTATGCTCTAATCAGAATCAGAACTTCAGAAATTTGAAAAAAAAAAAAAGAATTACCTTTTATACATTTGTATTATTTATTTACTTGTTGTTTATCTCACTTCCACAAATAAGCGCTGGGCCTTTCGAACTCGGATAAAAATTATTCTATGATATTAGTTATATTTATAACCTCTACTCCAAGAAGTAAATAAAGCAAATTTTGAAAACATGACTTTTTCTAATTTCATTCAAGAAGAAGATATTTAAATACAACCATATACTAGATAGTTATAAAAAAAAAATTCGACAAACTGTTAAACAGGTTTAGATTTTCAAAATCTACCTACACTAAATTGTTCTTGTTAACGTCACACATTGAAGCTGTAAGAATACTATTGGCTACAGACTTCGTGATTTTAAATGTTAGTTAAGCAATAAGAATACTGACCTAGCATCCTTCACTAATATGAATGATTGACCTTGAATGATGACCTTCACCTTGAATGATTTAATATGTATCAGCCCATCTACGTGGGTCAATTCCGGCTACGAGCTAGTGACCGTGAACGAATGGTTACCATAGTCCATCTATTTTAAAGAATCACACCACAAAATGATTATTTTACAATTTTTTTAATGTATGTTGACTTCTTGTATGTGGTTGTTATGCTTTATTGTAAAAAAAAGTAAATTTACATACAAGTATTGATTGTCCTGTTGAAATTTGAATCGTAAGTAAAATTTTGATAGGCACACGAGGAAAATTTATTTTTATGCATAGGAAAATTAACACAAAATGAAAGACTATTACTCAAAGGAGCAAAAAAAGGAAACTAGATGAAGGAAAATAGTATGTTTGGAACAGTTAGGAATCATATTCACTCGTGTTTTTCCAGTTTAAGTTTGCTAATTTTAAATATTTAATCATTTAAAAATTGCAGAATTTTCGGTTTTTCTTTAAATTATTGAAAATTGAAAAGATACACATAACTAGCTGTGTGTGCTCTTCGGTTGTTTTATTAAGAGCATATTAACCCGCGGTCACTCGCGCCTGTTTTTGCTACCTTCGTTACTCGCGGGGTGTAAAGAACACCCCAAACTTTTAACACGTGTATTTAATTGTGAAAATAAAAATTAAGTCATTATGATACATATTTATAAAGTACAAGATGTTTTTTGTATTATACAAATAAATTATTAAATTTATTGCACACAAATGAGACTAACACATTAATTTAAACTAAACATACAAAATTTTCATTTTAAAACACATAATTTTATATTTTTTCATAAACCAGCAAAACGAAAATGCCAGTAATAAATATACTTTATAATTAATGTGATACTGATTGTAGAAAGTAGAAAAATAATATTTTAATCATTTTCCAAACTTTCAGAGCAGACTGTATACAAATGCTCAACTTCTCGCGGGAGTTCTCAGCCCTCCAGATAAATTTTTGAAGGTCATTACATTCCAATCGTTCCTTAAAGAGGGATTGCATCACGCCTGAAGGTTCAATGACCTAAAATGTGCAGCTACAGAAAAAATCGTGGTTCTGCACATTCTTTTTAGAAATCTAGGAGGATTTTCTTGTTGCTGGGGTGTACAGAACACCCCGCGCGAGTGATCGCGGGTGAATTATTCATATTTGTTACATTTATTAATTAAAAAAATTCTTCTATATTGTTCATATGTTTTTTTTATTGTTGTTATTCATATTTTATTTTCCATTTTCTTACATTAAGTAAAAAAAGAAAAGAAAAATACTTTAATTTAATGAAATTCAGAAGTAGAGTAAACAGAACCGTACGAAGGGATAAAGAAGTGGATGAAACTTCGAAAAAGAGCATTTTAATGACATTGATATAGAAATCACACAGTCACTGGAAGTGCTGACACTGAGAGGAAAAGGGAAAATTTCCCAGAGAGAAAAGCTGTACGCTCCAAGAAGCCGGGTTATGCAGCTAGTTTTAATTATTAAGTTTAATATTTGTTACATTTATTAATTAAACATTCTTCTATATTGTTCATATGATTTATTTTTTATTTATTTACTTTTTTTTATTGTTGTTATTCATATTTTATTTTCCATTTTCTTACAGTAAGTAAAAAAAAGAAAAATACTTTCATTTGATGAACTTAAGAAGTAACATGAATATCCATGATTTTTTTTTCTAGTTATGAATAATGAAACATATTAATGCAATATATTTCTAACACAGTTCATATTTCTTTGGAAATAGGTATTTCACTTGAATCTTTAAAAAGACTTTCATTGAAATCATATTTAGTAACATTTTTTTGAAATCTCGTTAAAAGAAATATTCAAGTATTTTTAGCTTTTTTCCCAAAAATATAACAAATCAGAAAGGATTCCACAAACGTTGCAAGATAATGTACTTTTTTTTTCAATCACTTCAGCATAGTTATATTTTCATAAAGTTTCTTTTTTATTGAATTATTCAAGGCTGTTTCCTTATTTATGTTATGCGACGATAATCCGTCGCTGACAGAGTATATTTCTGAATTGTGACAGTTATTTTTTTTTTTCTTTCAAGCACAGGAAATTTGATTTATATCCACTGAGTACATAGGAACATATTTTTTTTAACGAAATATTTTGAAAAATCGAATAAAAAGACTACAAAATCCTTTTATTTATAGGAATAGGATTTTTGTTTTCACACAAGTGACTTTTTATTTTATTGTAATTCTAATATGAAATCAAAAGAAATAGTTTAATTCTCAAATACTATCTTCTCTGAAAATAAAGAATAATGTTGCATTGTTTTATAATTTCTTAAGTTTTCGTCTTTTTCACCAAAAATTCTGGATTGAAAATATTTATAAAATGATTTTGTGCGTTAGCACACGGAATAATCTAATTATTTCTAAAATAATTTGACTAGTGTTTGAATTCAAAGTACTGCGTTTTGGGTAAATATATATTTAAAGGCTTATTAAATAGATTTCTTAATATATTTTTAAAAAAAAGATTAATTTTGGGTTTAATTCTCACTTTATTATAAAATTTAACATTTTGAAAATAAAAAATATACCATTAAAAACTTCAGATTTCAATCTTAGGTAAATTACTTTCATTATATTGTTGTTTCATTATACTTAAAATATGGTTGATCTAAATTTACACATTGCATTGTTTATCCACTAAAGATATATGAATGTATAATTAATCTTCTTCAATATTGTTAAATAAAAATAAATAAATGCTTTAGTGTGAACCTTGTCTCTGCAGCGTTCTGCATTATATCTATTTGACACTATTATGAACAATCAGATGTTAAACAGTTTCTTTGAGGACTCAAAATACTTTTCAGAAAGAAAAGATTCAATCACATAGATATGTAGAACCAAAAGCGGAAAGCAGAGTCCGCGCAATTTTCTTTCTTCAAAAAGTTAAATCTGTCTAGCAATGGCATTCATAAATTTACAAAAGAGCTCTACAGATTTATCTTTAAAATTATCACAGTTTTTCTCGTAGTTACGTATTTGTCAATGATTCTGAATATGTTTGTCGAATATGAACTTCCATCCACTAAAAAATCGAAAGGTTTGTGGAGTAGTGTAGAGTGCCACCGAGAATTAGGCCTCATGCCATGTATGCCAACCTCTTGAACAGATGTGGTGAACCTTTTTGGAACCACGTGCCATTTTTTCTAAATAAATGTTTAATGAGTTATAGGCGTGCCATCAAATAACTTTTACTTGTGATTATTGGGAAACTAATAAAACCAAATACGTATAAATCAGAATTCTTTATCTAACACGAATAAAAATGCATTTTGCACTACATAGTAGTAATGGTTTTAGCTATCCATGTAATTTAAATTAAAGCAACATTAGTGTGACTTCCGTTGTTGTAGATTAGATGACAAAAATTATATCAGGATTATAACATGTTACTTTTAGCAGAATGTATGCTGAATTAGAGTCGTCTGCTAAACTTTTTCTAAGCGAGTCTTTGATGTTATTTATCTCTGAAAATAATAACTCGCAGGCATAGGTAGATGAAAATATGGGTAAAATAGCACAAACCAGCTTCTTCAAACCATTAACTGTGTCTGGAATCGAATTTAATATTTCCAAATTTTTGTTACGGCATTTGTACTTATATTGCTTGTTAATCTTTCTATTTCAAACAATTCCAACTTTTCCTTGTTTCAAAAAACTTTTGAATCCATATTGAACTAGACTGTAAATCAATCAGTTGCATTTCAAATTCTTCAATTTCCAACCGATTGAATTGGGACAAGTTCAGTTTATTAAACGAAATCACATCAGATAACATAATAAATTTGAACGTTTCCAATAATTCCTTGAACTGAAAAAATCTCGCTGAAAATTCTTTGATTAAAGACTTAATTACGGAAATACATTCATCAATAATTTTTTCTTCATTTCCTTTCTCTTGGGCATTTAAATATTTGATATTTTTTTTCAAGTTTGGAAAGTACTTGTAGTTCATTGTTGATAATATCGTTTCTGAAAACATACAGTTTAGATTCAAAAGCACGAATAAAATCCATCATGACGATAACTGTTTTATTCGGGAATTGAAGTTTCACGTTCAATTCATTGAAATGTTCACATATGTCTGTAAAAAACATCAATTTTAAAAGCCACATAATATCCATCATTTGTAGGTATTGTTCAGTTTTGCTCTCATTTTGTATAGAAACAGTCTGATTTCTTCCAAGAAATCAACATATCTTTGAAGTACGTTTCCGCGGCTCAACCAGCGAACGTTATCATACATTTGTAAGCCATAATACACCCAATTGAGTTCATCCAACAAAGCATCAAACTTTCGCCTATTTAATGCCTGCGGCGATATGAGGTTGGCTATTTTTGTGACTAACAATATTAAAATTTCAAGATATGTTAAACCACTCTTTGCACATAAGGCTTTTTGGTGAATAATGCAGTGGCATTTAGTAATAGACTGTCCTACGACGGTTTTAAATAAAGAAATGAAACCATTTTTTTTTGCCTACCATATTTGGAACACCATCAGTGGTTACTGAAACAATTTTTTTTAAAATCAATTTCTTTCTCAGCAAGCAAATTTCCTACTGCCATACAAATATCTGTGCCCTTTGTAGTTGTTAACAACGATCTTATCGCAATCAAGCCTTCCTTACTGATGTTTCCTACACAATATCGAGCAAAGAGAGCTAAACGTGCAGATTTAGTGATGTCAATACTTTCGTCAAGACATACTGATATCAAAGGTGTGGAGTTAATGTCATTCTGTTGTTGATCTGTGTAGCATTTTCTGTCAGTTTCCCGATTATATCTTTTATTGTGTTTTTAGATATAGGAATATCTTTGATGCGCTGAATTATTTTATCTTTATTATCAAAATCATCAAAAAGTGAGGGCGCGCATGCCAACCAAGCTTCCTTCAAAAACTCTCCCTCTTGAAAAGGCTTACCATGCCGAGCACAATGGCATTTACAGCCGAGTAACTTGCCGCACTTGTGTGACAATTTTTGCTTACATATTTAATTATAGACGTCGACTGTTCATTTCTGTCTTTTGTTGAACTTGCAATTATTTCTTTTTGCTCTGGTTCCACTTTTTTCGCCAAATGATTTGTGATTTGTTTCAAAATGCCATTCTACAGACAATGTTCTGCATACCACTGTTCCAGAATATACAACACACACCGCTTTGACGTCTTTACTGATCATGCCATATTTCTCAGTCCAAAAAGTTTGGAATTCTCTACTATACTTATACTTTCTTGCAATTTTTTTTTTGCTGAACTAGCCATGTTAAATAGCCGGTAAAAATCGTAAATTTAACACAAATAGACTTTAAATATACAGTTGTGTTGACGAAATTGACTATTCTATGTGCTCTTGCTTGATCACACCAAAAAAAAAAACCTTTTTACTGACTGCGCACAACTGCAAGCGCATCTGCAATTTTTTTTTTTGGAAATTGAGTACTTGTACGAGATCTCTGTAGTGTCTGCTCTTCCGCTTTTGTCTCAGGTCATTAAAAATTTTAAAAATAAAGCCGTGAGAGATACCTGATAAATTAGACTTACAAAACAAGAATTAGATCACATAAATAAATTAGATGCATACAAGCTGAAATATTAATGTAAAAAGAATATATTTTTCAAACAACTTGGACATATCTAGAAACAGTTACATACGCACACCCACTATGCGTTGATAAACTTTGCATCATACACGACGTAACTACGCTAGACATAACAAACAAGTCTGCGCCTCGATGCGTCACCGTCGCGACGGATCACTCGCATTTGTTCATAATATTTTATAATGAAAATACGTAATTATTTTCAGCTAAACTGCAAACTGTTTTTGATTGATGGCGTGTTCAAAATATTCTGTCATGTGCCATCATTGGCACGCGTGCCGCTGGTGCGCCATTCCTGCCCTAGAATATAGATAAACCCGGGTATAGATAGATCTAGAATATAGACCATGTAAGTAGAGTAGGGATGTATCCTTCTGTAAACGGACGCTTTTGTAAGCATCCAATAAAGCTTAGTAACAGTTTTAATATCATATTTTAGAAGAGTTCACACATTATAAAGTCTTGGTCTCAAAAGTCATTTCTTGTGACGGTTGGATTACTTTTACTACTCAAATGAGATTTACTAAGAATTCAGTAGTGCGAAAATAAAGTTCTATTATTCGCCTTTTCTTATGTACCACTCTGTTTTCATTTTTCAACAAGTTAATACCCGAACATACTCGGTACGTTTCTCTATTAATTTCCTTCAAGCTTTTTGAATAAGTTTTTGAGAAATTTAATTATCTTATTCTTTACCAGGAAAATACTTTTGGTACATCAAATGTAATGACATCTTCAACGATCTTTAAATGATATTTATTTATATCAACAATTAGAATGAGAGAATATTAACGTCACACTATTCAGCTATTCGAGGGCTTTTGCCGACGAACCATGGTCAAGAGACGAGGACGACACCTGAGCAAGAAAACTCTCTCCTAACTTTCAAAACACACTAATGGGAGGGTGTTTGACCTTCAACATATTAAACGCGTGTATCGCCCAATCTGCACGGTGAGTCTTCAGTGGTACTAGGCTTGAACTCATGACATGCCAGCCACAAGTCCGTTGCCTTGACCACTAGTCTACCATGCCTCACAGAAATTAGAAAGAATTTGTCGAGAAACCTATGCGGCATTCAATTAATCATTTTCACGCCGGGTGATTTCTTTCATAGAAGTTGCATGGTATTGATATCTTAGATTCTCATTTTGCATTGGTCGAATTTTAGAAAAAATAAACATTTTTCTTTTTTCAAAAATGTAAAAATGTTTCGAGTCATTTTTAATCCATTATCCTCCATTTGTATAATATTTCGTGAATTTCTTCGTGACATAAAAA